>OZ024760.1:4159040-4196540 GCA_964016885.1 Eledone cirrhosa | reverse complement strand
GCACCGGTCAAATGAGCCTTCTGGCTTAAGACAGACTTTAGACTTAGACTTTATGCTATACTAATATCAGACCTGTCAACTCTCCCCGACCGGCGGGGAGATCTCCCACCCAATTTAGGGTATATGAGAGATGTCTTCTCTTGTGAAATGGGTATAGCTTTCATTATGTGAAATGTCCCCATTTTGCCTCATTTCTCTCCGTTTTGTGACACCTTTTTTCATGGTACTCTCCGTTTCGGTTTTTCGAGATTGGTAGCTCTGTAATATGTATAAATACATTTTTATATCAAATTTTTGAATTTAGGTACAAAGTTTGAGAAAATATTTTTACTTTTTGTAAAGTGCGCTGTGGACTAAAAGTTTATAGAAATGAGTTTGAGTGAAGGTATTTTAAACTTTTCCCCTCATCTTTCTTTACACTTCCACCCTCACCCTCTCTACTTTTCTTATCCCGTCTTTGTTTCCCTCCCCTTACCAACATTCTCTTTGCGTAACTCGCCTCTCCTCTTTCTCTTTAATCCATTATCTCTTCTCAGTTCCTCACTTCCTTTTCCTCTCTCTCTCTCTCTCTCTCTATTTGTTCCAGCTCCCCTCCCTTCATATTTTATAAATTATAGTTCCTATCTCGCCCTTCCCTCCATTATTTTTTTTATTAGCTTTTAATCCTTTACACCTTTTTTCTTTCTTTCCTTTATATCTTCTGACTTCCTCAATCTCTTATTTTCTTTGTCTTCTGCTTATTTCCCCCTCACTCCGTCCTTTGTTTTTTTCTCTCTGTTTAAATATATATATATATAATATAAGGGCGGTGCCCCAGCATGGCCTCAGCCGGATGGCTGAAACAGGTAAAAGAGTAAATATAAGTTTATCCCAGGTTCAATAAGGGGTAACCACAGTGAGTAAGGTACTCAATACATAGCAGAGTATAAATATTTAATATAGAAATAGCTTCTACAAGACTAGAACTGTTTCATTCGGGAGAAATCATCAGGAAGCCGATTTGCTTATTGTAATTTTTATTTCTCTCTCGTCCCCCTCCTCTCTCTCCTATTACATTATAACCCATTTAACACCCTCCTTCATATTTCCTCCCATTGTCTATCATCTATTGTACTGTATTTGTTCTCCCTTAACCCATCACATCAAACCCCTTTCCTCCACCCCCGTTGTTCATCTTATCCTCTTTTTCCAAATTATTTACATCCTTGTTTTCCTCTCTCCCTCTCTTTTTTCTCCTTTCTCCCTCTCTTCTAGATTTTGTCAATATCTCTTTCTTTTTTCTCCCTCACCATATATTTTCATTGACTTTCACGCTATTTTCTTCCCCTCTTTAAATTTTTTCCTTCTATCGCAAATCTCTTCACACTCAACACACAATCTCTCTCTCTCTTTTCATTTTTATCTCTCCCCACCTCTTTCTTGGTCTTTCATCACCTCCTCTCCTAGTTAACTTTTTGCCTTTTCGTCATTTCTTTCTCTTCTATTCCTTCCATCACTCGCTACCTCTTTCCTTCCACTTTCTGTTGGTTTTTTTCTCTTCTATCACGCTCTATCTCTCTGTTTTATCGTTTTCTCTCTCTGCATCTCTCTCAGCTCGCTTACTCAGACACACCTTCACTCACACTCACACTCTTCCTCAGCAAAGATCAGTTGCACGCCTGCGTGCTGCTGCTTGCCCGAGCCGACTTCCCGTTGCTACTATCACCTATACCAATATGTCGTCGACTTGCTGTGTGTTGATCGTCGTGACGTAAATATTGTTTATAATCACACTTCTTAACGGTTATTTTTCCACTTTCACTCGAATTTTTTTCTCTTCAAACTTAACCAAAAAGAAAAAAAAATCAAAACGAAGAACCGTAAAAAACATCAACAAAGAAACAAATGATTGATTCATAAGGAATTTGTTTTAATTTTTAGCGTAGGTGTGTGTATATGTAAATATATATACATGTATGTATGTATATAAATCTGTATGTATATGTACATGGATATATATATATATATATATATATATATATATATATATATATATATATATATGCGTGTGTGTGTGAGAGAGTATATATATATATGTATATATATGCTATATGTTCATTTCTTGTTTGAACGGTAGTTTGTTTTTTTGTTGTTGATTTTAGCAATGTCTCATTATACTTTCTGATTACTATATTTTGATCTGAGTTATTATGTCTGATCATGAAATCTCCGTCTTGTTTTCTACCATAGTGTGTTTATTTTTAATGTGTGTGTGTATGTGTTTTGTTTGATCTTCATAATTATTCTGCCCGTTTACGTTCCAAGTTCAAATCGTAGATTAGTACACTTCACGCTTTTAACCATCCGTGGTCCATGAAATAGAGTACTAGTCAAGAATTGGAAGTGTGGGAATGAGGGGGTAGATCTTAATCTTCAAAATTGTCTAGACTAGTGTCTATGGTGTAAGGAAGCTGCTATTTGTTTTGTTTTCAAATCCTAATTCGAGAATCGATTTCGTCCGTTAGTCCTGTGAGGTTGATCAAAATACGTACCAGTAATGCAATGGGGTCGTTTCTATTTGTATCTTAACAGCATCATGCTAGTATTGTTGTTAGTCGCAAGCTTTTCCTCATTAAGATCTATCGTCCAGCCGTGACCATTCAGACTTTCTGTATCTCCATAAACTACAGTATCCATTCTGTCGTGTCCTCTTTTCTTTAAATACGATGTGGGTGTAATTTTAAAGGTAATTTGCTTGCTATTTCTCGCATGTTGAACGATCGTGTAGGAGCTAGCATGTCCTTTTCTTTAAGGACGGTGGAGTGTTGGAAACGCTGATGCACTGAACTGGGTTTCTTCCAGTTCTAGTAAATTAAGTTCAGATTTAGGGGGAGGGGGGATCGTTAAAGTACCTACTAACCAGTAGAGTACTGGTACCTGGTTCCATCGTCTAATCATCTACTCCCTTCCCAATATCCCTGGGTTTTACCTTTTATGCTTTTGAGGTCGATAGCATAAAGTACTCGTATGCTTTTGAGGTCGATAGCATAAAGTACTCGTAGGCTTTTGAAATTGAAAGCATTAAGTACTCGTATGCTTTTGAAGTTGAAAGCAATAAGTACCAGTAAAGTACTCGTATGCTTTTGAGGTCGATAGCATAAAGTACTGCAATCGATATAATCGATTTTCTCCTCTCCCCAGAATTGCTGACCTTGTGGCTATCTTAGAAACATTTATTTTTTATAGTTCAAATCCCGCCGAGGTTAACTTTGCCTTTCATCCTTACATTGTCGATAAAATAAAGTACCAGTAATGTACTGTAGTAATTGGTGGTCTTGTGCCAAAAGTAGAAACAATTATTACTATATATGACAACCATCTAATTCAATTCTAGGCTTTCTATGTACACTCATGTATAAACCTGGTCATATCGTGACAGATTGGAAAGTTTTAATCGATTAAGAAAATCGAAAGTCACTTCGATTAGAACTTTTCCATCTACTACTATTTATGTTTTTATGTAAATTTCAGTATACGTGTCTCTCTCTCTCTCTCTCTCTCTCTCTCTCTATATATATATATATATATATATATATATATATATATATATATATATATATATATATATAAAACATGAGAAGAAAGAGGAATACTGCGTGGTTGCACATGGGTTACATATTATAAAATTAGTCCCTCGTCAGTGATTTGCCAACCATCATTGGTATTTCATCGCATTATATACATACATACATACATACATACATACATACATACATACACACACACACACACACACACACACACACACACACACACACACACACACACACACACACACACACACACACACACACACACTCAAACTCAAACATATGCATAACTCCAGTTTACGTGTCCCACAAAGTGGAAGTTTATTACGATTTAGAAACGATTTGAAGACAAGTTTCATTATGGTGTATATATATTTGCTCTACTCATTACTTTCATTTTGTGTTAACTAGGCTAAACGTCATCTAGATTTTTTTTCCTATTATTCCTTCCAAGTTGATCTTGATAATAATGTAATTTTATACAATCAATTCGAGAAAATATGAATTTTTTTCTCTTTTATTTCATGTACATAATATTAATCTACACACTCAAAAAGTTATCTCTTCAAAATTTTATTAAAAAAATATTAATTAATATTTAACATCCTGTGATTAGAAAATGTGTAATAAGGGTTTTATTAATTCAAATGTTTATAATATCTTTACTAGCTGACAAATTGTGAAAATTTGTAGTATTAGAATAAACTTTAATTTTTTAGTTGATGCGGTCATAGTACTGTTTTATATATTTCAAGAATGTCTTACTAATGTGCTTTTGTATGGATTGTTAATTTAAATGTGATATGAAGCAAGTCGAGGATTTTAAGTATCTTGGGTCCTGTATCATGGACTCTGGGAAGGATTTTGCCACCAGAAAAGCCCATGCATGGACTGCTTGCACAAAGATGGATCGAGTTTGGTGCTCAAATCTTTCCAACCACACCAAAATCAAGTAATAATTCAACCAATCTTACTATATAGAAGTGAAACATGGACACTTTCATCCAAACTACAAAAGCACCTTGATGGCACCTACACTCGCCTACTTCGATGCATTCAGAACATAAGCTAGCGATATCTGGCTTTGAAAGAAATATATGCTGGCCTCTCACGCATATCTGAGTAAGTTTTGCTGGCCACATCGTGCCACCTCTGAGGCTGTGTCCCCACTAGTGTTTTGGAAACCACAAACAGTCACTAATAGTAGGGGGTGCAAGCTCTCCTGTCCCGATGTCATCTCCAGAGATTCTGGTATTGAAATCCAGGACTTGGCAACGGCAACGACAGACCCATGTGAAGATCAATTGTTGAGGCTGCTGGATGATGAATTCAAATGTTTATAGTATCTTTACTAGCAAGTAGATTATTGTGAGAATTTACAATATTAAAGTGAAGCCTATTATTTTTAATGTGAAGCAGCTGTTTTATACTTTCCAAAAATGTCTTGCTAATGTGGTTTCATGTGGTACAGGACGTTAAGAGTTCAGAAAGTTATGAAGAAGCAATGTAGATGGGAGGGGCTGAGCTAAACTGTACTTTGACATCATTTTCTATGTGGAAAATGAATGTTAAACGACAATGATGATGATGTTAAAAAGTGAAGTGCCTGTTTTTAGTTGGCAGAATGTCTCACCCAAAGAACATATATATATATATGCACACACACACACATATACATATATATATATGTGTGTTTATGTATACATAGATTTATGTCTATTTATGTTTGTGTATGCATGTATGTGTATATATATATATGTATACATAAACACACATTTGTTTATACATGTATCTTTATGTTTACATGCCTCTATATTTGTATGTTTGTGTGTGTGTGCATATACATATATATATGTATGTGCGTGTGTATATACATATACATATATATATATATATATATATATATATATATATATATATATATATATATATATATATGTACATGTTTCTATATTTGTATCATCATCACCATTTTACTTCCATGATGATGTTTGTGTATATATATTTGTCCTTAATTCTTTCTCTACAAGTTATTATGGGTTCATCCCATACATGGAATTTACTATCTTTTGTTATTCTTTCTATGCCCCATACCACCACACTAATACATATTTATATCTTCCTTAAACAGAGAACACTTAAAATACTTAAATATCCCTTCTTTAACAATCTACTTCCAATCTGTGGCCACACACATACACATATACACACCATCGTCATCATACATTTGCTCTCCATGCATGCATGGATTGGATGGGTTTGCGACTAGACAATTTGGGAAATCCCTTCCCCTTTGTCATGGTTTCTACAGAAAGGTGCCCTTCTTTTCGCCAACAATCTTTACTTAGTGGACTAGATGCATTTACCATAGCATCAGTACTAGAGAGGTTGTCGTCATTATTCACTCAATTGAAGAATTCTCTATCTCTCTCTCTATATATATAAAATATATATATCATCATCATTTTACGTTCGCTTTTCCCTGCTTGCAAGGGTGAGACGGGTCCTATTCAGCACAGCATCTCTCCACTTATCACGGTCCTTCGTCATCTCCTCCATGAGCTTCAGCGATCTGAGGTCAGCTCTCACCACCTCCGCCCATGTTTTATCATCATCATTATTTTACATCCGCTTTCCCTGCTAGCAAGGGTTGGATGTGTCTAGAAGACCAAATCAGTAGTGAAGCATGGCAACTGACCTCCCAGACAAACCGAGGGGCCCGTATCCCACTAACATACGGTCATATCGAGTGCAAAGGAGAAGTTGTGTTTTTTTACACAAAATGATTGGTCCTCCTAACCCTTTGTTTGGCAATCGGCTAGATGCCCTTCCTAGCACCAACCACTTTACAGTTTGTACCAGCACTATATATAAATAACATCTGTATTTTGGGGGACAACCAGAATTCAGAAGGAGCCATATCTGGAGAATAGCTTGGCATATAAGTGAAATTTTTTTCTTTGCCAAGAAAACTTAGACATCTAAAACGAATGAGTTGTGATGTAGTTGCCAGTTTTACGAAACTCGCAGATCCGGTCTCTTAGTCTGAACTGTATTACAAAGATGTCAGGGGACTTCCTGATAACACTCCTTTGTAACTGTTTGTCCTTTTGCCACTTATTTAACCATTCTTTTTTTATTGATCTCCATTTATTGAATGGCAATGTTACCTTTTCATGCACTGTTTTAACCCTTTAGCATTTACATTACTCTATATTTACTATTATATTTCCATGGTAAAGGCTTTATCTCATATAATTATCTCATGATATCGAATATATGAGATTTTGATATTATTTATATTGAGAACAATAGCTTAACATCACTATGAGCAGCCGGTTACAACTGGTTTGAAAAGAAAAAGGTGAGAGAATTCTGGCCAGATTCAGCCAGTTTAAATGCTAAAGGGTTAAACAAACATAGATTTAAAGTCAACAAAGTCGCCATCTTTTTGGTGGCTCCACTGCTAGAAATAACAGCCAAATCTCCTTCATATCATATTCTTCTGTAATGAAAAAAGTTTAAAATCTGTCTCTGTACTCACTTTCAGCTGAGTATATGGGAGCAACATGAAATGGAAGTGTTTTGCTCAAGAACAAAACACACAACCTAAAGCAGGAATCAAACCCACAATATTATGATTGTAAAGTCCAACACACTTACCACTAGGTTACATGCCTCCACACTTAAACCCTTTAGCATTTACATTACTCTATATTTACTATTGTATTTTCACAGAAATGGCTTTACCTCATATAATATTGACTCTATGAGATTTTAATATTGTTTATTTTGAGATCAATACCTTAACGTTGGTATCAATGGTCAGTTACAGCTGGTTTGAACAGAAAGAGGTGAGAGAATTCTGGCCGGATACAGCCGGTTTAAATGCTAAAGGGTTAATAATCATTTTCCTGACATTTGTACATTATTATATGTACTATACATGCGCTTTTGATGAGTTGTAGTGCACCTGAGCACTGGACACAATAATTTCATAATAATTATTATTATTATTTAATAGAAGTATTCGATAATGAAAGTATAGTTAAAGTATTTACATTCTGGCTTGTTTCTGTGATATACTTCCATAATTAAGTAAATGAAACTCAATTTTCGCCAATTGTGTTATAGAAATCGCTTCTACAGGACTAAAACTGTTTCATTCATATAAAATTATCAGGAATATCCCAATGATTTCATATGAATGAAACAGTTCTAATCCTGTAGAAGTCATTTCTATATATAATAAATATGTCTATTCTCTACCAACGTATTAAGTACCTTTTTTTAACTGGTTAACGCCCAACACAACTCGGGAACCTACATATTATATACATATATATATATATATTACTAGTTGTACAACTTGTCTGCACTGTATCCAGTGCTATATTTACCATTGTGCTTAGGTGTGCACAGGGCCCCATTGACCTTGGCATCTTCCTGCCCACAACATTTTTTACCTCCTTCAGGGCCCAGGGCCTCATAATTTAACTAGCACAGGGCCTCATTTGTCCTAAATCCGGCACTGATTGTATCCTGTCCTGTTTCCAGTCATAAGGAATGTTTTTCTTGATTTAATCCTGCTTAGAACTGCTCTTGGTTCTACATTATAAAACCTTTTTCTAAGAATGTCTAAGAATGTGTCAGGAAAGAATCGCTGGACAGGTAGGAGACCCAGACGTAGACCCTGACTAAGATGGTTGGATAACATCCATGAGCTTGGCTGGTCATGCTTGGGGATCCAGCCAGATCAGTTGGAGACAGTTGCTTCTGACAGGACCTGCTGGAGGGAGTGTTTGAGGACTCTTGTCCCTTTAGTATTTACATTACTCTATATTTACTATTGTATTTTCATGGTAAAGCTTTATCTCACATAACACAGAACCAAAGGTTATCGTTGATTTTTAATTTTCAAAACTTCCACAGATAAATTTTTCAACCTATCAATAATAGCAAAACAAAATCTTTGATCCATTACTCATCAATCAATAACACCAAATGGTTTAACTTTCTTGCCAATCAATAACAGCAAATAGATTATCTGTTGAACTAATTGCATACTAGGAAATGGTAGGGAAAAAGGCGAGGCAGTGTGACAGGTTTAAAGTTCTCTGTATCTTTTAATATTTTGATTTGTATCAGTTCAAAGGACAAATGATAAAACATACGGTACGACCACACTTGGAATTCGCATCATCAGTCTGGAACCCCTATCTTGCTCAGAACATTGACCTCCTGGAAACTGTTCAGAGACGTGCAACCAAGCGCATACCCTCCATCAGACACCTACCATACTCTGAACGCCTTGCTTCCCTGGGCATGGATTCATTGAAGCTCCGACGTCTGGCAATGGACTTGGTGAATACCCACAAAGTTTTTAACCATCTCGCCAATTGCAACCCTGAGCGCCTCTTTGATCTCCATGTGTCTAACACACGTGGACATGCCTACAAGATCAGAAAACAGCACAGCTCCCATGACTTTCGTAGACATTTTTTCACGCTCAGAGTTGCTGAAGCATGGAACAAACTGCCTGCGTCAATTGTTAGCTGCCGAGACACTGCATCCTTTAAGACACTCATGCTTCCCGAAATACGCCAAAACTACACCTGATGTACCCCTTCCATACACATGCACACATGTGTGTATCATGACTCGTGCACTGTTCATTTTACTGATGTTTGTGCATTGCCCTATGTACTGTACATGCACTTTTTTGATGAGTTGTGGTGCACCTGGGCACTGTACACAATATTTCATTATTGTTATTATTATTATATCATGACTCGTACACTGTTCATTTTCCTGACATTTGTACATTATTCTATGTACTATACATGCACCTTTGATGAGTTGTAGTGCACCTGAGCACTGTACACAATAATTTCATTATTATTATTATTATTATACTCTTTTGTCTAAATTTCTGAGAAAAGGAACTATTCATTCAGACTAGTTTCCTTATTTTTAGTTGTTGTAATCACAACATTTGCACTGTTGTAACTTCCAGCCTTCTTCACAGGTATTATCATTACCATAAACTATATTATTCAGACCAGTGTTTCTCCTATCTTTCTTGATATACCAACATTATTTTGACTGTTGTAATTTCCAGCCTTCTACAGAAAAATTATCATCATAAACTGATTTGTTTCCACCCATTTTGGTTACACTCCGGACTTCTTCAGAGAAATTATTATAAACCTGCCAGAGACACTTCCATACAAGCAAGACATAGTCTCCCAATCATTCCCACATCAAATGGAACAAAACCGTCTAACCCATGCTAGTGTAGAAGATGGACGTTACACGATGATGATGATGATGTTTTGTTTATTCTATCTATAACAGCAATTTTTCCCAATTTTTTTTCAATTATTATCTATAGTGACCGACTGTTATTACAGTTATTTTCTACATTCGGGACTCTTATTGTTTTTCAATATTTCAAATTGAATTATAATGAATCAAAATGCATGTTATAATTTTTAAATATATAATAATGATTTCTCCACGCGTAGATAAAAACTCACACACACATAGAACATATGAGCCAGGTGTGGTCCACTGACTTGTCAAAAAGGACAATGGCATCAAATAACATCTGATTCATCTCATGACAACTCAGTCAACCCATGCCAATATAGAAAGTAGCCATAAAACTGCTAAATGTATAATGATCTATGTGTAACATGTATTATGCTAGCTTAGGTTTCAAGGATTGGGTGTGTGTGTGTATATAATATATATATACATACATATATATATATATATATATATATATATATATATATATATATATATATATGTATGTATATTGCAAGCAAGGAAAAGAGGACGTAAAATGATGATGATTATTATATATATATAATTACACCTCTTAAAGGCAATGACACAAGACCGCGACCTCTGGCGCTACGCAGTTTTACAGAAGATACTCCCTCTATTATTCTCAGGATGAGGCTTATACCTAATAGGCAACACCTTCCTCAACCTTCTATCCCCTCTCATTCACCTTAGTGGTAACCATACTTCCCCTACTACTCTGTCCACATTTCCCCCCAAGCTTCCCCTCCCTAGTCCCAAGACAAAAGTGCCCAGGCCCCACTGTAAAGTGGACGTGTAAAAGACACGGCAAAAAGCACCCAGCACACACTGTAAATGTGGTTGGCGTTATGAAGGGCATCCAACTGTAGAAAACCAGCCAGAAACCCTCCTATATAAGCAAGACACAGTCACCCGACCCAACTTGCTTCTAAATGGGACAAACCCATCTAACCCATGCTAGCGTGGAAGATAGATGTTAATTAATGATATATATATATATATATATATATATATATGTATATATACACACACACACACACATACATATACAGAGAAACCTACATGTAGTTTGTTACAAGTTGTTTTGACAGAAAATCTAACACATGCACACACACTCACACATGCACACACACTCACGCACACATTACATAGCATTGCTAGTTTATGTTTACCTTTGCCAATCATCCTCTCACTCTACCTCTTTCGTTCTTATATCTATCTCTCCCATTCTCGAACTATCTTTCTCACTCTCTATCTATCTTTCTCTCCCTCAGTCTCTCTCACTCTCCATTTCTCTCTCCAGGTACCATTTAGTTCATACCTGATGTCGTCTGTTACCTGTTGGTTCCAGAACTTTTACTTTCTTTTTACATACAACTAAATCACTTGAGGTAAGTTTTGGTTTTTATTTCACACTCCACTTTCTACTCTCTCTCTCTCTCTCTCTCTCTCTATATATATATATATATATATATATACAGTCCCACCCTTGCAAGCAGGGAAAAGCGGGGACGTAAAATGATGATGATGATGATACAATATATTAACAAATGGAAACTATATTTATAAAACCATATTTATTTTATTAAACATATTTCAAGGGCCACCAAGGCAAATTATGGTGCGCTTTCATGAGATAAAATACAATACAGATTAGTTTTATAAATAAATATTGACATACCCTGAAAAAAGACAACCTTAACGGTTGGAGCTTCCTGGATATATATGTAAGTGCCGATTGTGAATTGTTGCATAATATATGCAGACAGAGGGTGCAGTGCACCCTACTGCTGCATTAAGTGTGGCCGAAACTCGAGTCCAGGAACTACTATAGGCACCCGTTTTACGTGTGTTGTATTGAAGCGAATAACTATGTGTATTCTCTGGGAATGTATCCTACATTACCTATTGAGTACGCTGAGATACAACCGGTCCTGGCATTGATACATATGCTGGGTCCGTCAACTCCTTATTATATAAAAATAAAGTACCAGTAATACACTGAGATAATTGCTGGCCTTGTGCCAAAAGTAGAAAATTATATATATATATCTTTCTCTCCCTGCTGTCTCTTTCTCTCCCCCTCTCTCGTCTTCTTATTTTTACATACAAGAATTCTTTTCAACATACATTTATACATGCATACATTTACATGCATACATTTATATGTGTGAGTATATAAATATAAATGTGCAAATGGAGACACTTACAAAAATACACACCCACAGACATACATTTACACAAACACACACACATACATTTATAAAAACACACACATACACATACACTCACACACAGCGTTGCAAATTGAACACCAACCGTGTTCAATTTGCAACGCTTTGCCATAGTTTTTTTCACCATCCCCTTCCTTCCTTTTACAAACACATACATTCATGCAGGCAGCAGGCATAAAGAAAGAGGAGTAGTATGAGGTAGTCAAACTACTCCTCTCTCTTTAAGTGTTGTGACAGAATCGCAGAAATTAATATATAGATAGATCCCTTCCTTCCTTTTATACACACATACATTCATGCAGGCAGCAGATATAAAGAGAGAGAGGAGTAGTATGAGGTAGTGAAACTACTCCTCTCTCTCTTCATGTGTTGTGAAAGAATCGCAGAAATTTATATATAGATGAATCCTCCTACTCTCTTGTAATTCTCTTTATTACGTACACCTCCTACCACTCTTTCACATACATACACCTACTCTCTCTCTCTCTCTCTTTCATACCTCCTCTTCATTACATGCTCTATCTCTCTCTCAAACATTCATACCCTCTCCCATGTTCCACTCTTTCATGCTTTCTCTTGTATTCACCTTTTCATACACTTTCACTCACTTGTTCTCCCATTTGTACACACTCTAACTCACACTCACCCTCAAAACTTCACTCACACTTACACTTTATTCTGTTCATGTTCCTACTCCAGAGATGGCAGAATGCCCCAGCAGTTCTGAGATTGAGACCCGTTTGAAGCGCTTACTTCGAATCAGCAATGACCGGCCTGCTAAGACACCAGCTGCAATGGCCCATCATCAGGTTCTTGATGCCGCTGGACACAGGCTGAAAACCCAGTTTGGAGGGAGTCAGTTGGACAGCAGCCTACCAGGCTCCGGACCTGCTATCTCGCTGCAACATCGAGCAATGGACCATTACCAGGTTGGCCCTGTAAAGATGCAACAACCCCTGCCTTTGCCACCAGACACCTGTGTCAAGAAGTTGTTGACATCCCCACCTCAAGTACAACCAATGCCACCAGGTACATCCCAGCTTTTCTCTGATTCCTCTTCATCTCCCTGCTGTCTGCAGGATTTGAACTCACGAGATTCGCACAGCTGGAAGAAGTCGAGGAAGGTGACAGAGAACAAGGAAGCGCCAAACAAGAAAGTTCTGTTTAGAGTGAATGATCGCAAGTTCTGCGACCTGAAGTCGAGGTGTGGGGGTCCTTTGACTGATGGTGGTAGTGGCAACGATGAAGAGACAGATCTTAATGCTAATCAGGTGCCAGCAGCTACAGAGGGAAACATGTGTGCCATGGTTTGGAAAATGATGAATGCCGCTGCTTCTGCCTCGGGATCTCCCCCTGTTTCTGGCCTCACCTCAGCTACTAGCAACCACAGTGACCCATACCAACAACAGCATCATAAACAACAACAACAACAACAACAGCAGCAGCAACATCATCATCAACAACAGCACCAACAACAACAACATCAACAGCAGCAACAATACAAACAACAGCAACAGCATCAACAACAACAATTTAAGCAGCAACAGCAACAACAACAATATAAGCAGCAACCACAACAATATCAGCAACGTCAACAACAACAGCAACAACAGCAGCAGCAGCAACGTCAGCAACAACAACAGCCTCAGCAGCAGCAGCAGCAACGTCAACAACAACAGCAACGTCAGCAGCAACAACAACGTCAGCAGCAGCAACAACGTCAGCAGCAGCAGCAGCAGCAGCAGCAGCAACATCGACTGCAGCAGCAAGAGAAAGAAAAGGAACTAGAGGATGAGAAGTCTGCAAGTGAAACATTCGGTAAGTTTAGAATATTTTATTATTATTATTATTATTATTATTATATATATATATATAAGGTAGGGAAGGCAACCGGTCCATCGGGTATAGCTGCCGAGATGCTGAAGGCATCTGGGTCTGTAGGTCACACTATAACCACACGTATCGTTAACCAGGTAATACTAGAGGGGGCCATACCAAAAGATTGGTGCAGTAGCATCATTGTCAACTGCTACAAAGGTAAAGGAGATGCACTAGATAGAGGAAACTATAGAGGTATAAAGTTGATGGACCAGGTCATGAAAGTAACAGAAAGAGTTATAGCACAGCTGATTAGGGACCGGGTGAATATAGACGAGATGCAATTTGGGTTTGTACCAGGGAAAGGCACCACTGATGCGCTCTTCCTTGTGAGGCAATTACAGGAAAAGTACCTAGCTAAAAGTAAGCCACTCTACTTGGCATTTGTCGACCTTGAGAAAGCCTTTGACAGAGTTCCACGTGCAGTAATCTGGTGGGCTCTTAGAAAACTAGGAGTAGATGAATGGCTTGTGAAAGCGGTACAAGCCATGTATAGGGGAGCAGTCAGCAAAGTTAGGATTGGCAATGAGTATAGCGAGGAATTTAGCGTACAGGTTGGGGTCCACCAGGGCTCTGTTCTTAGCCCTCTCCTGTTCATCATAGTCCTGCAGGCAATAACGGAGGAGTTTAAGACCGGATGCCCATGGGAACTCCTGTATGCTGATGACCTCGCACTCATAGCTGAATCTATGGTAGAACTAGAGAATAAATTCCAAACCTGGAAGCAGGGACTAGAGAGAAAGGGCCTCAAAGTCAACATGACAAAGACTAAGGTCCTTATAAGTAGACGAGAAAACAGAACCCAGATCCCCTCAGGGAAATGGCCTTGCTCAGTATGTAGGAAAGGTGTAGGTAGGAACTCCATTCTTTGCCCCAAATGCAAACAATGGGTACACAAGAGATGTAGCGGGATCTCAGGAAGCTTAATTAAGAATGTAGGATTCACATGCAGCAGCTGTGCTGAAACAGCAAGCAAACAGCCACAGGAAACAAGTACCACCAATCTCTGGGAGGGCCCTGTAGAAACAGTAGACAGCTTCTGCTACCTAGGTGACCGAATTAGCAACGGAGGTGGGTGCTCAGAAAGTACAATAACTAGGGTAAGAACGGGATGGAAGAAGTTTAGGGAACTACTACCACTGCTAGCTGCAAAAGGCTTCTCCCTCAGAATGAAAGGCAGACTGTATGATGCGTGTATCCGAACAGCGATGTTGCATGGTAGTGAGACCTGGGCGCTGAAGGTGGAAGACTTACGTAGATTAGAGAGAAACGAAGCCTGCATGCTCCGATGGATGTGTAACAGTAATATACGTGAACGACAAAGCATAAATGAATTGAGAGAGAGACTGAGCATAAGAGGAATCAAATGCTGCGTGCAGGAGAGGCGGTTACGCTGGTATGGACATGTGATGCGTATGAAGGATGACAGCTGCATAAAAAGGTGCAGAGCACTAGAAGTTGATGGAAACCGCGGAGTGGGGAGACCCAAGATGACTTGGGATGAGGTGATAAAAGCCGACCTTACCCAACTACACCTCTCAAAGTCAATGACACACGACCGTGACTTCTGGCGTCACGCAGTAATACAGGGTACCCGACCTCCCATGGGTACATGCTGAAGCATATAAACAATATGCCCCCCCCCCACCGCAAGGTGGTCGTGGAGGTGCCACGGCAAAAAAGCACCCAGCCCACACTGTAAAGTGGACGTGTAGGCGCCACGAAAAAGCACCCAGCACTCACTGTAAATGAGGTTGGTGTTAGGAAGGGCATCCAGCTGTAGAAATCAAGCCAGATCAGTTCCTGTATGAGCAAGGCATGGTCAGCCGACCAGACACTGCCCACAACAGGACAACCCGTCTAACCCATGCTAGCGTGGAAGAACGGACGTAAAACGGTGATGATGATGATGATGATGATATATATATATATATATATATGGAGGCACATGGCTTAGCACATTGGCCTTGCAATCGAAAGGTTGTGAGTTCAATTCTCAGACCGGGTGATGTGTTGTTTCCTTGAGCAAGACAACACATTGCTCCAGTTTACTCAGCTGTAGAAATGAGATGATAGGGACTGGGGTCCCTATCATTCCACTGCAAAGTGGTCGTGGAGGTGCCACGGCAAAAAAGCACCCAGCACTCACTGTAAATGAGGTTGGTGTTAGGAAGGGCATCCAGCTGTAGAAATCAAGCCAGAATCAGTTCCCGTCCCACCCTTGCAAGCAGGGAAAAGCGGACGTAAAATGAAATGATGATGATGATATATAGGAAAATGAATGTCCAGAAATAGCCGTCAAAACGGCTTGAGCTCTGCGTCGGGGTCATACATTTTCCTTTTACCCACTCTACTACCCTAAGTATTGAGTACTCTGGTGCGTTATGGTCCATCTGGTTCCTTACCACAACTCCTTTGTTATATATATATATATATATATATATATATTTTGGGATGAGGTGATAAAAGCCGACCTTACCCAACTACACCTCTCAAAGTCAATGACACACGACCGTGACTTCTGGCGTCACGCAGTAATACAGGGTACCCGACCTCCCATGGGTACATGCTGAAGCATATAAACAATATGCCCCCCCCCCCCCCACCGCAAGGTGGTCGTGGAGGTGCCACGGCAAAAAAGCACCCAGCCCACACTGTAAAGTGGACGTGTAGGCGCCACGAAAAAGCACCCAGCACTCACTGTAAATGAGGTTGGTGTTAGGAAGGGCATCCAGCTGTAGAAATCAAGCCAGATCAGTTCCTGTATGAGCAAGGCATGGTCAGCCGACCAGACACTGCCCACAACAGGACAACCCGTCTAACCCATGCTAGCGTGGAAGAACGGACGTAAAACGGTGATGATGATGATGATGATGATATATATGATGTGTGTGTGTGTATATATTTATTTTATTCTATGTTCTATACATGCACCTTTGACGAGTTGTAGTGCACCTGAGCACACTTTACACAATAATTTCATTATTATTATTATTATCATTATTATATAAGGGTTGTGGATTTGCAGTATCGGTAGAGCGTCAGACACGATGCTTTGCACCATAGAGTTATGGCCCTTTATGTTCTGAGTTCAAACCCTGCTGAGGTTAACTTTGCCTTTCATCCTTACGGGGTTGATAAAATAAAGTACCAGTAATGTAATGTAATGCCAAAAGTAAAAATATTATTATATATATATATATATATATATATAGAGAGAGAGAGAGAGAGAGAAGAAGTTTATGAAACGGAAATGCGGGTATAAAGAATTTATTAGGTAACAATTGCTTCTATAGTGTATGGGTTACCTATACCTCGCTATTTGAATAATATAAAAATATTATCATAAACTGAAGGTACACTGCAAGCAAATACACCATGTCGTCAGACCTTTGTATTGGAATGATATGAAAATATTTTATACACTAGATAAAAGAAGGAGGTAGGAAGAGAAGGGGAAGAGGGAAGTGAGTAAGGGGGAGGGAGTCCTAGGATTTAAGACTGTCAGACTAGTAGAGATTGTAAGGAGAGAATGTTTTGGCAGCAGTTAGCTTAATGAGGCGTGTTAGGGTTGGCGGGGGAGGTAAATTCTTCTAGTGGTGTTGTTCGGACAAAATTTAGTTAAAGGGGTCAAAGTGGTACAGAGTTACAGACAAGTTATTGGGGCTATTATAGTAGCAGGTTATTTCTAAAGGGGTCCAGAAAACAGTGTTTAGTACTATTATTATAGAAAGCCATATCTTGTGTATAAACATATAAAACAGAAATTTGCAAACGGTGGTGTAAAAAGGTAACATTATATGCATTTAAAAAAAGAAAAAGTCGTTTTCAAACGATGGTTACAGTATAGTGAACGTTCAATTTTGCTGTTCAAAAGTTTGTTTACCGACGTTAAAATGCAGTATATCTCCAAATTGCATAATTTACAGAATCGATGATTTTGCTTATATGCAGGCGCAGTTGCAATAATTTGCCAATCAAGGGAGAATGCTTGATTGTTCCTCCGGAGCTGCCAGGCTTTATCGGCGAGGGTTGTTACGGAACGCATTTTCTCATGCCTGATCGAAGATCGATGTTGGTATAGGCGAGCTTTGAAAGAAGTTGCGGTACATCCGACGTAATACCATTTGTTGGTTCCGGAATTTATTGTACATCGGTAGACAATATTGCGTGCTAGGCACTGGTTATTCAGCATTCTCCCTTGCATTCTCCTTTGATTGGCAAATTATTGCAACTGCGCCTGCATATAAGCAAAATCATCGATTCTGTAAATTATGCAATTTGGAGATATACTGCATTTTACCGTCGGTAAACAAACTTTTGAACAGCAAAATTGAACGTTCACTATACTGTAACCATCGTTTGAAAACGACTTTTTCTTTTTTTAAATGCATATAATGTTACCTTTTTACACCACCGTTTGCAAATTTCTGTTTTATATGTTTATACACAAGATATGGCTTACTATAATAATAGTACTAAACACTGTTTTCTGGACCCCTTTAGAAATAACCTGCTACTATAATAGCCCCAATAACTTGTCTGTAACTCTGTACCACTTTGACCCCTTTAACTAAATTTTGTCCGAACAACACCACTAGAAGAATTTACCTCCCCCGCCAACCCTAACACGCCTCATTAAGCTAACTGCTGCCAAAACATTCTCTCCTTACAATCTCTACTAGTCTGACAGTCTTAAATCCTAGGACTCCCTCCCCCTTACTCACTTCCCTCTTCCCCTTCTCTTCCTACCTCCTTCTTTTATCTAGTGTATAAAATATTTTCATATCATTCCAATACAAAGGTCTGACGACATGGTGTATTTGCTTGCAGTGTACCTTCAGTTTATGATAATATTTTTATATTATTCAAATAGCGAGGTATAGGTAACCCATACACTATAGAAACAATTGTTACCTAATAAATTCTTTATACCCGCATTTCCGTTTCATAAACTTCTTCTCCATATTTTCTCCGGATTTTAAAACACACTTTATTATACGTTGAGCAATCTCCGACGTCGGTTGACTCCATCCAATGCAACTACTTAGTAACATTGGAATACAAATTTACTATATATATATATATATATATATGTATATATATATATATATATATATTCCAAGACATGTCAACATGGGATGGGTAGAGGTCATTGGTTGACCTCTACCCATCCCACTCCCCACCCTCTCCTACCACCTGAAAAGATATAAATACCACAACATTTATTTTTGGAAAGCCAGATTCCTGATGATTTCTAAAGAATGAAACAGTTCTAGTCCTGTAGAATCTCATCTATATTAAAACTTTTATACTCTGCTATGTATTGAGTACCTTACTTACTGTGGTTACCTCCGATTCAACCCGGAATAATGTATATATATATATATATGTATATATATATATATATATATATATATATATGTGATATGAATATTTTTTTTTCCATATCTTTATGCAGCTGAGGAACTCTCCAAAGAAGATAGAGTGTATCCATTGAAACGAGTGAGTAACCATCTAATTGATATGCCTCTTCCTCCGTCTCCTCATTCCACTCCTGTTGAAACTCTCTAATCATGTTAGAGTGTAGAGTTGACTGGGTAGGTAAGAGTTAGGATTATCTGTGTAGAGGTGTAACAACAGATACCTGGTAGTATGAGTTAAAATGTGCCCTGTCATAACAACCTCCCTAGTGCTGGTGTCATGGTAAAATGCACTCGGTGGAGCATGGGATTGTATATAAATGAGATTTACAGTCAGTTCCTGGCTCGCCTAAGAGGTCAGTAGACCTGCTTGGGTACTGATTTAGTCTGTGAACACCTGTCCAGGCCTTGCTAGCAAATGATGATATACACAATATATATATATCATCATCGTTTAACATCCATCTTCCATGCTAGCATGGGTAGGACAGGCTGTCCCTTTGTGAGAGATCAGGTCGGGTGACTGATTTGGCTTGGTTTCGACAGCTGGATGTTCTTCCTATCCTAACACCAACCACATTTACAGTGTGTGCATATATATATATATATATATATATATATATATACAATAAAGTATGTCCATAGAATCATTTGATAAAATATATACACCATTTCCTCTCCCAATCAGCATAATCAACCAAACAAAAAACCAATTAAACCAGGCTATAAGATTAAAAGACACCTATGAAGAAATAATAGATAAATAAACGACAGCTATCTATTCGCGATCAACAGCCATAGAATATTTACCCAGCATTTCCAATAGCACGTGGGAATCGATTAAATATATCGTCAACCATACACAATTAGGTATAAAAACAAAGTTAGAAGAAAAAATGTATATAAACATACCAAGATTATATATATATATATACACACATACACATATACATACACACACACATATATATATATATATATATATATATATATATATATATATATATGGAGGATGACCACTGGTTAAAGAAGTGCCAAGAAATCCCAGTAGAAGGAAGACCACAAAAAACATGGGTGGAGGTGGTGAGAGCTGACCTCAGATCACTGAAGTTCATGGAGGAGATGACAAGGGAGCATGACGAATGGAGAGATGTCGTGCTTAATAAAACCTGTCCCACCCTTCAAAGCAAGGAAAAGCGGACGTAAAATGATGATGATGATGGTGATGTGTTGTTTCCTTGAGCAAGACACTTTATTTCATATTGCTCCAGTTTACTCAGCTGTAGAAATGAGATGATAGGGACTGGGGTCCATATCATTCCACTGCAAAGTGGTCGTGGAGGTGCCACGGCAAAAAAGCACCCAGCACTCACTGTAAATGAGGTTGGTGTTAGGAAGGGCATCCAGCTGTAGAAATCAAGCCAGAATCAGTTCCTGTCTCATCCTTGCAAGCAGGGAGAAGCGGACGTAAAACAAAAAAAAATATGTATATATATATATACACATATACATATTACACATGTGTATGTATACATTATGAGGATGGTCTTGTAGTGAATTTATCAACACTAGTTGTTATATGGAGAGAGAGTGTGTGTGTGGATGTGCATATGCATAATATTCTTGTTTGGTGTAGAGTTTAATTAAAGAGGATAATACACAGACCACCACTACCACTACCACTACCATCGCTACCGCAATGGCTGGACAATGTGGGAGAATGTTCTCTGACATGCAGAACCCCAGATGCATGCTGTCTCATGGTCCCAGTAGATAGAATAGTTATTTCAGAAAATAGTGGATCAATTTTTTTTTTAATGACTTCAAGTCCACCTTAATTAACCCTTTTAGCATTTACATTACTCTATATATACTATTGTATTTTTGTGGTAAAGGCTTTATCTTACATAATGTATTTATTACATAATAGCTGTGATGCGTATTTCCATAGTATCTGTTATGTAATTGTAAACCAGCCAGATACAATTTCATCAGATAATTCTCACCTGTATAAATGTTTAGTGATATATATTGGTGATATATCGACAGGAAAGTTTTCGGTGTTGATTCTCCATTAACCAGTGTTTATGTATGTGTTCCTGTATCTATCTCTGTATGTAAGTATACTGATGTATATGCCTGCGCTTAATGTGTAATATGTCCTTTGTATTTCATTTCCATAGCGATCTGCCCGGTTTCCAGATGCCAAGTATTTCTGCCGTTTGTGTGAATTCCATTGCATGAGTGATGCAGACTGTCAGATACACATCCGAACTACTAAACACCAATGGCGCAAAGAGGTGAGATTTTGGTTATTTTCTTAAGCTCTTCCTTCAACACCTCCAAATATTTCCCTTCTTTTTACTCCTCCTCCTTTTGCCCTGCCTTCTTTCCTGTTGCTCCACCCCCTTTTCTATTCTGCCTTTTTTTCTTGTTGCTCCACCCGTTTTTCTATTCTGCCCTTTTCCCTGTTGCTCCACCTTCTTTTCTTTCTATAGTCCTATATGAGTGAGACACGGTCACCCGATCAATTTTGCCTCAAGTGGGACAATTCCCGTCTAACCCATGCTAACGTGGAAAATAGACGTTAAACGATGATGATGATGATGATGATAATTTGCATTCTTTCTTTTCTTTGATCCACCTTTTGTTTCTCTTCAGACTTTCTTTTTTCGACTCTCATAACCCAGAAGAGCAGAAGATGGTCAAATACAGGGACTTGACTGGCCCCCTTCTTACACCCCCACCTCCTGCTCCACTATATTCCACCCCACTCCATTCTACTCCTTCACTCCACCTCATTCCACTCTCCTTCACTCCTCCAATTCACTCTACTTCATTACATTCTCCTTCACCCCATACTCCTCCTCCAAGCTTCTTCACACCAATCTTCCATTCCTCCACTCCATTCTGCTTAAGTCCACTCCACTCAACTCAACTCCATTCCACTCTACTTCACTCCTCTTCACTCTACTTCGTTACATTCTACTTCACTCCACACTCTTCCTCCATGCCTTTTCACAACACTCCTCTACTCCATTCTGCTTCAGTCCACTTCACTCCATTCAACCCCATTCAACATTTCCTCATTTGCATAACAGAAAACCATTAAGGCAGCGAATTGGCAGAGTCGTTAAGATGTCGGCTAGAATGCTTTATGGTATTCGTCCCACCTCATTTCGCGCTCTGAGTTCAAATCCCGCCATGGTCAACTTTGCCATTTATCCTTTCGAGGTCGATAAAAAAAAAGTACCAGTCTAGTACTGGTGTTAATTCTTCCTCTATAGAAAAAAATCTGCTGTGTTCAAACCTGGAGAGGGTTGGGCTCTGCCAGGTTTAAAAGTGCCCTAGACACACCATATGGCAGTGCCTCTACGACTCTACAAGCAGTTATAGGAACTTTATCCTATCCCTATCCTAAACCATTGATCCACACACTGTTACGTTGTGCTTGCAGATAGCAGCAGCAAAGGACAAGCTGAGGAAATTGCCGACACCGACACCGTTTCAACTGCTGGCCATAGAAGATGCGGTGGAACAAGTGTACGAGGAGCATGGATTGACCAAAAGTGAGATTCAGATTCGGAAGAAGTTTGTCAGAAAAGTCGAACAATTCCTGCAAGAAGACATAAAAGGTGAGAACTTTGGCCTTGTTGCTCCACCTTCTTTTTGCCCTGCCTTCTTTATTTTTGTTCCACCTCTTTATTTTTGCCCTGCCTTCTTTATTTTTGCTCCGCCTTCTTTATTTTTGCCCCACGTTTTTTATTTATGCTCCACCTTTTCTTTTATTTTACTCTTTTTTTACCCTGCCTTCTTTGTACTCTGCTTGTTTATTTTTGCTCCACCTTCTTTTCTACTCTGCCTTGCTTACTTTTGCCTTTCACTTTCCGGAGTTGATAAGATAATAAATGTTTCTTCTTTTTCCACAAGGCCAGCAATTATCCCAGTGCATTACTGGTGCTTTATTTTATCGACCCCGTAAAGATGAAAGGCAAAGTTAATCTTGGCAGAATTTGAACTCAGGCTGTAAAGGGCCGTAACTCTGTGCTGCAAAGCATGGCGTCCGACCCTCTACGGATACTGGTAGTCATGTACTGGCATTGATATAACTGATTTTGTTGTTCCTGAAATTTGCTGATCTTGTGTCTAAAATTCTAAATTAGAAATTAATTTTGTGTTTGCCAGGTGTCAAGTTACATCTATATGGTTCAGTAAGGAGTGGGTTTGGTTTAAAAAGCAGTGATCTCAACATTGATTTAGAGACTCCACCAGACATGAAGTTGGCAAATGGCCTTAAAATGACTTATGAAAGCCTTAAAAAATCTGGTAAGACATTTTATTTTATTTCTCCATTTTTAGTAAACCTTTTGATACCAACTTACTCAAACTGCCTCAGGGTTCTCATTATCATCATCATCATTATAGCAGGTGTCTCTGGCTATCCTCCACATGAAGAATCTTGCAAAATAAAATCTACCCCCCCCCCCTCTCTCTCTCTCTCTCTCTCTCTATATATATATATATATATTAAATAAATATATATATATAATATTATATATGAAATATATATAATAAAGTATATATTTTGATTATGAGAATATTTTTCATTTGTTAATATTTTGAATAATATATATATATATTATTTTTAATACATGTGTTTTTATTGGCAACATGACCCTCACAAAGTATAACAATATCTGTTTCAACACACATTTTCACATAAAAATCTTGCAAAACAAATACAAAACTGTCTATCTATATTTTCTCTCTCTCTCTCTCTCTCTCTCTTTCTCTCTCTCTCTCTCTCTATATATATATATATATATATAAATTTAAATAATTTGAAAAACCATACAATTCATATTAAAAGTGCCAAGATAGAATCTTACCTTAGCAAATTTAACTATCCCAAATATTTTATCAAGCAAACTACAACATTCTATATATATATATATTATTTTTAATGCATGTGTTTTTATTGGCAACATGACCCCCCCAAAGTTTAACAATGTATATATATATATATATATACACACACATTGTTATACTTTGGAATGGTCATGTTGCCAATAAAAACACACAGACATATATATATATATATATATATATCCTCTTTCTCTCTCTCACCATTACTTCTTGATCTTTCAGAACTTTTCAAGGACGTAGATAAAGACTTTTTGGCCAAAGTGCCGTCGGTGTATTTCCGATCCAATGACAAGCGCGAGCTGTTCTGTCAAATCACTGTCAACTGTATTCTGGCACGTCACACCAGTCAGCTGCTTGGTGTATACAGTTCAATCGATATCAGAGCTAAAAAACTAGCCGTGGCATTACGTTATTGGGCCAAGGTTTGTATTTGTAGGGATTTAAACACATTTTTTAAAGATCTTCATTTTTTCATTCTAGAATTTTTTTCCACACGCTGACGCATATGTGTATATGTGTGCTCATGTGTGTATGTGCATATGCATACATTTATATGTATGAGTGTATAAATATAAACGCGCAAACACAGACACGCTTACAAAAATACACACTCACACATACATTCACACTCTACATATACTATTGTATTTTCTTGGTAAAGTCTTTACCTCACATAATTATCTCACATAATATCGAACCTATGAGATTTTGATATTATTTATTTTAAGAACAATACCAGTTTGAGAGAATTCTGGCCAGATACAGCCAGTTTAAATGCTAAAAAGTTAATATCCTGTACCACATGAAACTGCTTTTGCTAGATGTTCTTGAAATGTGAGAGAATTTTGGCCAGATATGGCCAGGTCTGGATGCACTTCCTATCAATCACCAACCACTTTACAGAGTGTACTGGGTGCATTTATTGTGTAAATCACCAGCACTAATGAGGTTGTTATGTCTTTGACACAGCTGAAGACTCCTCCCATGTGTATGAATTAATTTATTAATGTGTGCATATGTAAATTAGTTTCTGTACTTACATTTTGTACTCTGTTATATAATTCCTAACAACAGCTGTGTCGTGTTGACCGTCAACAAGAAGGAACTCTACCGGCCTATTGTACCTACTTAATGACAGTGTATTTCCTACAAAGAATACCAAATCCTATTTTACCTGTCTACCATGTGGTAAGATTTTTAACAATCTTCTTTCATTTATTCATTCATTCTTTCTTTTGTTCATCTCTCTCAGGAGTTCAGTTTGATTATTCAAGGGGGCAATTTGAAAATGATGTTAATTTAAAAATGATGTTTGGAACAAAGTACTGTCGGAAACTCCTGTCTCACCTCATCCATATGTTGTACATCTGGCATCACCCATACACCAATTTGTTTATACTTTGTAGTTGATCATTGCTGTTTTTATATCAAAGTAATGTTAAAAACAAATACCAGTAATACACAGTTGGTCTTCCCTGCCACATACACACACACACATTCCCACTCATACACTCTCTATTCAATGCAGCTTTCTTTAACAATATTTCAGAGGTCAACAGATGAAAAACAGAGAGAGAGGTTTTTTGAAACCATCACAAAAGCAGTAAGTAACTCTAAACATGATTTACACTGTGGGTATGTGTATATATGAGTGTCTATGTATGTATGTGTATGTATAAATGAGTGTTTTATGTATGTGTGTGTCCATATATGTGTATGAAGCTCATGGAGGCGATGACAAAGGAACATGACAAGTGGAGAGATGCTGTGCTGAATAGGACCCGTCCCACCCTTGCAAGCAGGGAAAAACGGACGTAAAATGATGATGATGACGATATATATATATATGTGTGTGTGTGTGTGTGTGTGTGTCTATATGTATGCGTGTGCATATATCAACAGTCGATCAACAAGATCCCAACTTCATTCGCTTAACGAGTGGGGTGGAGCTCGTCAAATCGGACCGAGGAAACAACGTTTCCATCGGTCTTTCCAATTGCTAATAGTATCTGTCGGTCGCAAATCCAGGCAGAATATGCATGTATTTATATGTATCATTATCTATAAAAGGCAGTAAATGTATAAAATTGTGTAAATGTATAAAATTGAAACATACATACAGACACAAAAATCTGCCTTTTATAGATAATTGTTTCTACTTTTGGCACAAGGCCAGCAATTACCCAGTAATGTACTGGGTAATTGCTGGCCTTGTGCCAAAAGTAGAAACAATTATCTATAAAAGGCAGATTTTTGTGTCTGTATGTATGTTTCAATTTTATACATTTACACAATTCCAAAAAATATTGAATGAATAATTAAGCAGAATGTTTACAAATATTCTAACTTGGGTCATGGGCGAACTTATTGGGTAAAAAATGCCACAATTACGGAAAAATCGATTTATTTCAACAATCGATGATTTCTCCTCTCTCATATGATATACGTTTCCTATATCTACTCCCTTCATCACCTCCCCTTAAAATTGCTACCTTCTCTTATAAGTGTTTGTGAAAAACAGAAACATTGAAAAAAACATATACACACATATATGTGGGTGCATACACACACATATATGTTGGTATGGTTACGATTGACGTCATAGAAACAGGAACGCGGGAATTTCAATCAATCAACGCATACACAGTTTGTTTTAGAAATAACAATAGCATATAATGATAAAGAGGGAGAGAGAAACAAACAGACACACTAAAAGACGGATATATGTGTGTGTGTTTGTATTAGCGCGTTCAAACTCCATTTCGAAGCTGACTTTCATTTACTAAACTGTAAGTTTTTCAATCGGCCTTACACTTTCAAACTATATTTTTCTGTATAAGTAACTTTAACCCTTTATTTTCGACATAAAAATACACACATACATACAAAGACCTGTAAAGTTTTTTGGGAGGCCTTTCTTATCAATCTTTTTACATTCAATTATCAGCCTTATACTTTCAAAGTCAATTTTTATGTTGAAGTAACTTTCAACCTTTAATACATACACACATACATACATACATACATACATACATACATACATACATACATACATTATACACACATACATACATATACACACATACATACAAATACCTGTCACTTAATTTACACACACATCGGCCTTACACTTTCAAACTAAATTTTTCTGTAGAAGTAACTTTCTTTTCGACATAAAAATACACACATACATACAAATACCTGTAAATTTTTTTTTGGAGCCTTTCTTATCAATCTTTTTACATTCAATTATCAGCCTTATACTTTCAAAGTCAATTTTTATGTTGAAGTAACTTTCACCCTTTATTTATCGATACCCATTTACTTACTAACATTTGTATCACAACAACAATAACAATATTCATAAACAGACAGTAGACTTTCAAAGTCAATTTTTATGTAGAAGTAACTTTCACCCTTTCTTTTGGACATAAAATGCCACCTAAAAAGAGAAGTCGCCTCAGTCGACATACCGCGTCAGCAGTGGCGCAAAAGGCTACTATAGCAAACAAGTCCTCTGAGGAAAATGCTTCAAGACTTTCACAGACAGCCTTACGTTCAGCAGAATGTCGAGCCGCTGAAAGTTTCCAACAGCGCACCGCACACCTAGCCAAAATGGCTTCATACCAGGCTTCTTCCAGGGCTTCAGAGAGCCGTGAACAAAGGTCGAAGCGCCTGGCTAGAAATGATGCGACTAATGCTGCTTCCAGGTCTTTGGAACGTTTAAAACAACAGACGGCTCGCCTTCTTACGAACGCTGCGGCTATGACTACTTCCATGGCTTCTGAAGATGCAGACGGGCGGTCCATTAGCATTGCAAATGTTGCTTCTGCTATTGCTGCCAGACCTTCCCACCAACCACACGACCAATGTTCTACGTTCAAGCGTAACAGTCGACGGCGAGAAGCTGCATGCGGTGTGACGAGCCCCAACAGCCCTTACTGGCACCTACGGGCTTTCAAGTATGAGCAAAACGTTAATTACTCGATGCGCTCTGACATAAATATAGGCGAGATGCGCTTCAATTGCCAATTCTGCAATGCTACAAAGTGGGCTGGGAAGCCACCTGCAATGTGCTGCTTAAACGGTAAGGTCACCTTGCCCCCTCTTACGGAACCGCCAGAGCCTTTGAAGGAACTACTGACTGGTCAAAAAAAGGTCAAAAAAAAAAAAACCCTGATCCCCCCAATAAAAAACGCTTCTGGGGGTACCGGAAAAACTTTTGTAACGAATTTGATTCTCGCTAAGATTCGTCAGGAGAAAAAAGTTGCATCGTCCGGGATCGCTGCTACTTTGCTGCCGGGAGGCAGGACAGCACATTCAACCTTTAAACTCCCTTTGGATTTAGTAAAAACTGAGACACCAACATGCAATATCAGCAACAGTTCACACAAAGCTCTGGTTCTCAAAAGATGTTGCCTCATTGTTTGGGATGAGTGCACAATGGCACACAAGGGTGCCCTTGAGGCATTGGACAAGGCCCGGAAAGACATTAGGGATTCTACGGCTCCTATGGGAGGCGTAACCCTTCTGCTATCAGTGGATTTTCGGAAAACGCTGCTTGTCATCCCCAAATGGACAAGATGAAGTGCGTGCTTGTCTTAAGTCGTCCATGTTGTGGCTCCAGGTGAATAGTTTGTACCTGAGCACAAATATGCGTGCTCATTTACATGGTGACAACATGTCTGCAGCACAGAACATTTTAGCACTTGGTGAGGGCAAGATCCCTGCGGATGACAAGGGCGGCATAGCAATCGACACCCTGTGCAACATTGTGAGCAGCCCTTCTGACCTTTGGGAAGCAGTTTTTCCTAATGTCTCATCTAACTTTAAAAACCTCGATTGGCTCAGCGAAAGAGCCATCCTTGCTCCGAAAAATACCATGGTTAATTTTATTAACGAGCAGCTGATTGAGAAGATTCCCGGTAAAAAGCACATCTTCAAATCAGACCCCGACGATATCGTTAATTATCCGGTTGAGTTATTAAATCTCCTTGAGCCCCCAGGGCTCCCACCTCACATTATTAAGCTTAGGGTTGGCTGTCCCATTATGCTAATAAGGAACTTGCGTCCACCAAAGCAGTGCAACGGTACTCGCATGGTCGTCAAGTCACTGACACCCACTTGATTGAGGCCACCATTGTAACGGGGGTGCGGAAGAGGGGAGAATGTTTTCATTCCAAGGATGAACCTTTTCCCCTCGGCGTCAGGTATCCCGTTCGATTTCCGGCGATCCCAATTCCCGGTGAGACCATGTTTTGCCATGTCCATTAACAAGTCACAAGGGCAAACATTGTCGGTGGCGGGCATCCATTTGGGGGAGCCATGCTTCTCTCATGGCCAACTCTATGTTGCCTGTTCCCGCGCAGGGAGCAGGAATGGACTTTTTGCTTACTCTGCTCAAGGGATGACACTGCAATATCGTCTACAAAGAGGTGCTATAGATGTTGGTGCAGGTGTTGGAGCTATGCCGTCTGGAACACTATTTCCTGGTAGGGTATCCCATGGCGGACAGATCTGACACCCAGCGGCATCAGGGCCACCATCTTGCAACTTTGGTCTACTAAATTCGCTATTGGAAGATTATTAACCCATCATTGATTGACCAAAATGCTAATTGGTTCGTAACTTTTAATAACCGGTTCAACTGCTTTATGCACTTAATTGATAAGCTTATTCGCTTTCAAACCACGTTTATCTGTATGTAACTTTTCATAGCAAATGAACAAACCCGAGCAACGCCGGGCTAAACTGCTAGTATATTATATATGTGTGTGTGTATATATATATATATACGAGTGTGTCTGTATGTGTGTGTGCGTATATATATATAATAATAATAATGAAAATATTGTGTACAGTGTCGGGTGCATTACAACTCAAAAGTGTATGTATAGTACATAGGGTAATGTACAAACCTCAGGAAAATGAACAGTGCATGAGTCATGATATACACATGTGTGCATGTGTATGGAAGGGGGACATCAAGTGTAGTTTTGGCGAATTTCGGGAAGCATGAGAGTTATGAGTGTGAGTGTATATATATATATATAAGTGTGTGTATGTAACATGTGTGCGTCTATGTATATATGAGTGCGTCTATATATGTGCATATATATATATATATGTTTGTATGTATGTTTGTGTGTATGTATATATGAGTGCGTCTATGTCTGTGCATATATATATATATATGTTTGTATGTATGTATATATATATATATATAATTGTTTCTACGTTAGGCACAAGGCCAGCAATCGCCCAGTGTATTACGGGTACTTTATTTTATATATATATATATAATTGTTTCTACTTTAGGCACAAGGCCAGCAATTACCCAGTGCATTACTGGTACTTTATTTTATCGACCCTGTAAGGATGAAAGGCAAAGTCAACCTTGGCGGGATTTGAACTCAGATCGTAAAGGGACGTAACTATGCTGGAAAGCATGGCGTCCGACTCTCTACCGATACTGCCAATCCACCGCCTATATATATATATAATGACCAGTGCACTGTCTTTAACTTCTCTCTCCAGTTAATCCTTCCATTCATGTGTTATTTTCTTCTCTTCTCTTCAGGCATTAACCTATCCAGCGAAGAATGTATTAAATGTTGGTGAATTATGGTTGGAGATGTTGAAGTTTTACTGCCAGGGTTTTGACAGTTCCAGTACTGTTATCTCTATCAACTACGAGAACAAGTTAACACGGGTGGCAAAGAACTGGAAGACCAAGCGACTTGCCATTGAAGGTATGTGGTGCTAGTGGTAATAGTAATGGTGGTGGTTGTTGTGATAGTGGCGGTGGCAATGGTGTTGGTGACAGTTGTAGTGGTAGTGTTGGTGGTGCTTTTGATGATAGTATATCTCTATAGGTGTGGTTCATTATTGGAAGTAAAGGTATTCTGGACGCAGGTAAATGATGTGAATAGCTGAGCTGTTAGAAGTAGGTTTGGGCTCTAAAGGTGTGTATTTAGCCTAAGTAAACCCTGATTTACATTACTCTAAATTTACTATTGTATTTTCACGGTAATGGCTTTATCTCAAATAATATTGAATCTATGAGATTTTGATATTGTTGAGAACAATACTGATATGTTGAGAACAATACCTTAACATCAGTATGAGTAGCTGGTTATGACCGGTTTGAACAGAAAGAGGTGAGAGAATTCTGGCTGGATATGGCCGGTTTAAATGCTAAAGGGTTAATATTGATTGCAATTTGAAATTTAAAAAAAACAAGAAATCTTTTCTTTATTTAAATTGAAATCAGTAATATTTAACATTGTAATTTAAATTTAAAATGAAAAGAAAACTTTTCTTTATTTAGACCCATTCTCTTTGATATTATTTATGTTGAGAACATAGGGCGGTGGATTGGCAGTGTCGGTAGAGGGTCGGGCGCCATGCTTTGACGTATAGAGTTACAGCCCTTGCCATTCTGAGTTCAAATCCCGCCGAGGTTAACTTTGCCTTTCATCCTTACGGGGTCGACAAAATAAAGTACCAGTAATGTACTGGGTAATTGCTGGCCTTGTGCCAAAAGTAGAAACAATTAATTATGTTGAGAACAATACCTTAACTCAAGTATGAGCAGCTGGTTACGACTGGTTTGAACAGAAAGAGGTGAGGGAATTCTGGCTGGATATGGCCGGTTTAAATACTAAAGGGTTATATTGAAATCAGTTATATTTAACATTGATTGTAATTCGAATTTAAAATAAAAAGAAAACTTTTCTTTATTTAGACCCATTCTCTACGAAGCGAAACATTGCGAGGTCTGTGAGTGGAAAGAAGATATTTGAATACTTCCAAGATTGTCTTGTGAAGACATGTCTCTACTTTGGTTTCCCACCAACTTCAAAGAAATCCCAAAACAGTCCAAAGACAGACAACAATGAAACAAATTCAGTGGAGTCATCAAAAACAATATCATCAACAACAACAACAGCAACAGCATCATCAACAATAACCACAGAGACAGCAAAAACAACATCAGCAACTACCACAGGGACAGCAAAAACTACATCCAAAGCAACAACAAAATCAAAATCAACCGCAGCAGCAATTGAGGCAACAGTAAAAACACAGGTCGATGGGTCGACCTCCAACAAGGATCCCAACCATAACACTCCAACATCTGATGAATCGCCAACACATTCTCCTTCGAAGGGCTCTGGTGACAATGTAATGTCGGTAGATAATACCCAGAAACCGGTGCAGCAGCAACCCACCCAGACAAATGGCTCACCCGAAACATCTGAGCAGGCTGGAGGAGAATCTACTTCCACCTCCTCCTCGGCCTCCTCTTCAGATGTTGATGGTGGTGACAGGGGAAACAGCAGTGGCTCTTCACCTGAGCCAGCTGGCCGAGAATTATCCTCAGATGATGATGATGATGATGATGATGATGGGGACAGCAGTGACTCTTCACAGGAAACAAGTGCCCCTTCAAAACGGTCTCGCCCTAAAGACGGCTGTGGTTATGTTTACTCCTTTGAGAACTTGTCTGATGGAAAGGTGAGTGTCACGTTTTGTTTTGGTTTGGTTCTTGTTGTTGGTGTTGTTACTGTTGTAGTTCTTGTCGTTGGTGTTGTTACTGTTGTAGTTCTTGTTGTTGGTGTTGTTACTGTTGTAGTTCTTGTCGTTGGTGTTGTTACTGTTGTAGTTCTTGTCGTTGGTGTTGTTACTGTTGTAGTTCTTGTCGTTGGTGTTACTGTTGTAGTTCTTGTCGTTGGTGTTGTTACTGTTGTAGTTCTTGTTGTTGGTGTTGTTACTGTTGTAGTTCTTGTCGTTGGTGTTGTTACTGTTGTAGTTCTTGTCGTTGGTGTTGTTACTGTTGTAGTTCTTGTCGTTGGTGTTGTTACTGTTGTAGTTCTTGTTGTTGATGTTGTTACTGTTGTAGTTCTTGTCGTTGGTGTTGTTACTGTTGTAGTTCTTGTTGTTGGTGTTGTTACTGTTGTAGTTCTTGTCGTTGGTGTTGTTACTGTTGTAGTTCTTGTCGTTGGTGTTGTTACTGTTGTAGTTCTTGTTGTTGGTGTTGTTACTGTTGTAGTTCTTGTTGTTGGTGTTGTTACTGTTGTAGTTCTTGTCGTTGGTGTTGTTACTGTTGTAGTTCTTGTCGTTGGTGTTGTTACTGTTGTAGTTCTTGTCGTTGGTGTTACTGTTGTAGTTCTTGTTGTTGGTGTTGTTACTGTTGTAGTTCTTGTCGTTGGTGTTGTTACTGTTGTAGTTCTTGTCGTTGGTGTTGTTACTGTTGTAGTTCTTGTCGTTGGTGTTGTTACTGTTGTAGTTCTTGTCGTTGGTGTTGTTACTGTTGTAGTTCTTGTTGTTGGTGTTGTTACTGTTGTAGTTCTTGTCGTTGGTGTTGTTACTGTTGTAGTTCTTGTTGTTGGTGTTGTTACTGTTGTAGTTCTTGTTGGTGTTGTTACTGTTGTAGTTCTTGTCGTTGGTGTTGTTACTGTTGTAGTTCTTGTTGTTGGTGTTGTTACTGTTGTAGTTCTTGTTGTTGGTGTTGTTACTGTTGTAGTTCTTGTCGTTGGTGTTGTTACTGTTGTAGTTCTTGTTGTTGGTGTTGTTACTGTTGTAGGTGTTGTCGTTGGTGTTGTTACTGTTGTAGTTCTTGTCGTTGGTGTTGTTACTGTTGTAGTTCTTGTTGTTGGTGTTGTTACTGTTGTAGTTCTTGTCGTTGGTGTTGTTGGTGTTGTTACTGTTGTAGTTCTTGTTGTTGGTGTTGTTACTGTTGTAGTTCTTGTCGTTGGTGTTGTTGGTGTTGTTACTGTTGTAGTTCTTGTTGTTGATGTTGTTACTGTTGTAGTTCTTGTCATTGGTGTTGTTACTGTTGTAGTTCTTGTCGTTGGTGTTGTTATTGTTGTTGGTGTTGTTACTGTTGTAGTTCTTGTTGTTGATGTTGTTACTGTTGTAGTTCTTGTTGTTGGTGTTGTTACTGTTGTAGTTCTTGTCGTTGGTGTTGTTATTGTTGTTGGTGTTGTTATTGTTGTAGTTCTTGTTGTTGATGTTGTTACTGTTGTAGTTCTTGTCGTTGGCGTTGTTATTGTTGTTGGTGTTGTTACTGTTGTAGTTCTTGTTGTTGGTGTTGTTACTGTTGTAGTTCTTGTTGTTGATGTTGTTACTGTTGTAGTTCTTGTTGTTGGTGTTGTTACTGTTGTAGTTCTTGTCGTTGGCGTTGTTATTGTTGTTGGTGTTGTTACTGTTGTAGTTCTTGTTGTTGATGTTGTTACTGTTGTAGTTCTTGTCGTTGGTGTTGTTACTGTTGTAGTTCTTGTCGTTGGCGTTGTTATTGTTGTTGGTGTTGTTACTGTTGTAGTTCTTGTTGTTGGTGTTGTTACTGTTGTAGTTCTTGTCGTTGGCGTTGTTATTGTTGTTGGTGTTGTTACTGTTGTAGTTCTTGTTGTTGGTGTTGTTACTGTTGTAGTTCTTGTCGTTGGTGTTGTTACTGTTGTAGTTCTTGTTGTTGGTGTTGTTACTGTTGTAGTTCTTGTCGTTGGTGTAGTTCTTGTTGTTGGTGTTGTTACTGTTGTAGTTCTTGTTGTTGGTGTTGTTACTGTTGTAGTTCTTGTCGTTGGTGTTGTTATTGTTGTTGGTGCTGTTACTGTTGTAGTTCTTGTTGTTGATGTTGTTATTGTTGTAGTTCTTGTTGTTGTTATTGTTGTTGGTGTTGTTACTGTTGTTCTTATTGTTATTGCTGTTGTTGGTATTGTTACTGTTGGTGTTGTTACTGTTGTTGTTGTTGTTGTTATTGCTGTTGTTGGTGTTGTTACTGTTGTAGCTGTTGGTATTGTTACTGTTGTAGTTGTTGGTATTGTTGGTATTGTTACTGTTGTTGTTGGTGGTGGTTGTGTTACTGTTGTTGTTGGTTGTGTTACTGTTGTTGGTAGTATTGTTGTTGTTATTGCTGCTGTTGGTATTACTATTGTAGTTGTTGTTGCTGTTGTTGTCGTTACTGTGGTCATAGTTGTTGTTACTGTTGTTGTTGTCATTGTTGTTATCGTAGCTGTTGCTCATATTGTTGTTAGGGGGGATGTTCTCTTTCTCAACCTCAGCTCCCTAATATTATTTTTTGTTTCTACATGTAACCACATTAGGGACCAGCAAAGGTGTGCAGCATCTGCGAAAAAGAAGGGCACTTGAAGAACAACTGCCCCGAAGAAAACTTACCTCCCTTATTACCATTACCACCAATGACGGAGGAAAGTTTGAAGTTCTTGAATGAAATGCTCATGCAGATACCAAGTAAGTCTTACTTATCCTTTTTATATTTAATCCTTTGGCATTTACTTTACTCTATATTTACTATTGTATTTCTGTGGTAAACACTTTATCTCATATGTGATTTATGTCATAGCACCAGCACTTCAACCTTACAAAGTAGACTGGGTGTTTTTTGTCATGGCACCAGCACTATAACCTTACAAGGTGGACTGGGTGCTTTTTGTCATGGCACCAGCACTATAACCTTACAAGGTGGACTGGGTGCTTTTTGACATGGCACCAGCACTATCGCTTTACAGGGCAAACTGAGTGCTATATTGTGGTACCAGCAGTATCATTTTATCTGGAAGAAATCGGCTGTATTCAGACCTGTAGAGGGAATGAGCTCCGTCAAGTTTACGAATGCCCAAGACATGTTGTATGTCACAACAACACCCCTGAGTCCATACATACAGTTAAAATACCACCACAGTTTACTATTTATGGACCAACTGTTCATGGATTTACTCATCTGTTCCTTGTAAAATTGTGTTTCACAGAAGACCTTGGTCCAACAGATTGGAGTACTGAAGACAGGGAGAAGATTGTGAAAGGTTTGGAATGTCTCATCCGAGAATGGTACCCAGGTATAAATATACTTCGTTATTGTTATTGTTCTTAGCCCCCCCCCCTCTCTCTCTCTCTCTCTCTCTCTCATGTGTGCATAACATCGAACATCGTATTTGTATGTATGTATGTGTGTATGTATATATATATATATATATATATATATATATATATATATATATATATATATATAAAATATTAAACAAATAATGAATAAACAATTCCTTATATTAAACAAAAAAAGTTCATTATTTAACGATCGTTTCTAGGATATATATGTGTTAGAGTTGGCATGCATATTCAACAGATCTATGTACAAAATTATACAAAATTATACAAACTATCAAGATTAAATATACATACCAACACATATATACGCCGTCTTCAGAAATAATGAAATATATTTATTGATAATAACAACAATTCAAACTTTCAGGTCCGTTTGGGAACAAAATTGACCAATGAAAATACAAAAAGGTTTAATGCAGTTCGGTGTGTGTATATACATGTAACAACCCTTACACATATTTTACAAAAATGTATGCATAACCTGTATACGCATACAAAAAGGATGGATGCAAATATTAGACTTATATGTCCCTCCAAATCAGATATTGGAATAATTAGCAAAAAAATTTTGGATAGAGTCATCCCACAAATAAGAAAACACGTTATTTTACCACTCTGGGAAAACACCTCCCAGGTAATTAACTGGTTTAAAAATATTAGATGTAAATCTTCTGCTTCATTTCTACAATTTGATATAGATAATTACTATTCTTCTATATCACCTATACTCCTGAACAAAGCATTGATATTTGCTAAAAATAGATCTAACTTAACTTTGGATGACATTAATATTATTACACATGCTAGACTAACACTTATTGAATTTCAGAATGAATACTGGACCAGAAACACATATAGTAATCTTTTTGATATTACTATGGGTTCAAGCGATTCCGCCCAAATTACTGATCTTGTGGGCCTCTTTCTCCTTTTCAACATAAATGCCTCCTTTCCCCACCTCAAAGGTGGTTTATATCGTGATGACTGTCTTCTTCTTTCTAACAACCTTAGCCTTTCAGAAATTGAAAAAAACAAAAAACATATTAGAACTTTCCTTAAAGACTATTATAATCTTAATATTACTTTTGAAAAAACAAGTAAAGTAGTAAATTTCCTAGATATAACTTTAGATTTAGCTACGGGTATCTACCAACCTTACCATAAACCAAACCAAAACTTACATTACATACACTCACAATCTAATCACCCTAAATCTATCCTTAAAAACCT
>OZ024760.1:4134040-4154040 GCA_964016885.1 Eledone cirrhosa | reverse complement strand
AAACGATCGTTAAATAATGAACTTTTTTTGTTTAATATAAGGAATTGTTTATTCATTATTTGTTTAATATTTTATCTTGACTCTGTATACCGTTTATCTTTCACCGAAAGAGATTTTTCATTACATCTCTTCTTTCCATGATATCCGGAATACATTGAGTTCTTCATACGGATTGGACACTACCGTAAACTCTTGGTAGATTTATCTACATATATATATATATATATAGGAAAAGAGTCAGGACCCTGACGGCTGAACTCTGGCCGTTTCGACAGCTAGTTCCGCCTGGTTTCTTACCACACTTTCTTTGTTATATATGTGTGTGTGTGTATGTAATTCAACTGGTTTATCATGCGAGTCCTTTTAAATGTTGTATTTCCTATGATGCTCCACTCTCATCTATTAAAGCAATATCTCAACTTTTTCACTGTTTCTCTCTTACAGAAGCTCGTCTACATTTATTTGGATCTTCATGCAATGGATTTGGCTTTCAGAACAGTGACCTCGACATCTGCATAACATTCTGTAACCATCAAAATGCTGACGTAAGTACCATGTGTCTTTTAGTCTCTATATCTCTCATTTTCTCTCACTCTATCTCTCCTCTCATTACATTTCTCCCCCCTTTCTGTCCTCTGTCATTCTCTTTCCCTCTCTTATTCTCTCTGTCTCTCTCCGTTACATTTCTCTCTCACTCTCTCTCCCTATTACACACTACCATCTCTAAGCCAAGTCATGGACTTTACTCATCATTAAACACACCCCACCTCACCCCTTACCCATACACACATACTCAAGACATAATGTTCCAACCATGTCCATCCATTCTTGTTACGAACATTGTATATTTTATGACCTACCTTTTCTTTCCTTATTCCCTCCTCTAAAAGGATCTCGACTGTGTGTGTATTATTGAGAGTTTAGCACAAAAACTGCGCGAGAACAAACAACTGTATGGTGTTGTTGCTATCACTACTGCCAAGGTACCAATTGTCAAATTCAAACTGAAGAACAGCAATTTAGAAGGAGATATCAGTCTTTACAATACTCTGGTAAGTATAAATTAAACATCTATTTATCCCTTTTCTTACCATATTTCTAATGCCTATGTGTTTAAAATCATTTGCAGCATGGTAAAAAATGTTGAGAAATTTAGCAATACTAGAATTTTTCTGATGCATATGTGTATATGTGTGTGGTGTGTGTATGTGCATATGCATACATTTATAGGTATGAGTATATCAATATAAACGCGCAAATAGACACAAAAATACACACTCACAGACATTCACACAAACACATACATTCACACACACACATGCATTTACACAAACACACACATACACATACACTCACACAGTGTAGCAAATGGAATACCAGCCACTGTTTTGCTATAGTTTTTTTACCATCCCCCTTCCTTTTACACACACACACACACATTGTGTGACAGACGGACGGAAGTCGCTCAAATTTATATATAGATAACTAACTTTCTTGTTATTAAGACTACTTTTCAAGAATGCCTTTGCTCATGTGGTTTGTTAATTCAAATGATTATAGTATCTTCACTACTGAGCAGATTGTTGTGAAAATTTGCAATAAATTAAAGACTTCAATTTTTGATGTGATGTAGCCCTAGTGCTGTTTTGTATTTTTAAAGAATGTCTTGCTAATGCAATTTCATGTGGTTTGAATTGTTTAGAGACAATACATCAACCTACAATGGATTGTTTAGAGACAATACATCAACCTATAATGGATTGTTTAGAGACAATACATCAACTTATAATGGATTGTTTAGAGACAATACATCAACCTATAATGGATTGTTTAGAGACAATACATCAACCTATAATGGATTGTTTAGAGACAATACATCAACCTATAATGGATTGTTTAGAGACAATACATCAACTTATAATGGATTGTTTAGAGACAATACATCAACCTATAATGGATTGTTTAGAGACAATACATCAACCTACAATGGATTGCTTAGAGACAATACATCAACCTATAATGGATTGTTTAGAGACAATACATCAACCTATAATGGATTGTTTAGAGACAACACATCAACTTATAATGGATTGTTTAGAGACAATACATCAACCTATAATGGATTGTTTAGAGACAATATATCAACCTACAATGGATTGTTTCGAGACAATACATCAACCTACAATGGATTGTTTAGAGACAACACATCAACTTATAATGGATTGTTTAGAGACAATACATCAACTTATAAAGGAAATTTTAAAATACATTATTAACATTCTTTCATGTCAAATAGCAATAATAACACAAAATTTATGTTTTCATCTATTAACATGTTCTAGGCTCAGCATAACACTAAGCTACTGAAATTGTATACACAAATTGACAATCGAGTATCCATTCTCGGGTATGCTTTGAAGGTTTTTGCTAAGGTAAGAGACATCTGATACTTTCTACTATCCTGTACAACAGGCATGTCAAATATGCAGCCCTTTACTAGCACACCTGCGGCCCACACAAAGGTTTTTACAGCGCGAGCATGTTTTATCTTCGTAATATAAAATTTAAAAAAATTAGTTGTAATGTGCGCAATTAGCTTTCATGTGTGGCCCTCAGATAACACATATGTGACCTATGTGACTCTCAGGGGACCCTCAGTTCGACATGCCTGCTGTACAACATCTAAAACATTGAACTCATATATATGTAAAATCATCATCATTTCTGTTTAGCGTCAATTCTTCCATGCTTACATGGGTTAGACAGGTTGGCCATGTGTCGTACCTTGCTCCAGCAAGGACTGTAAATTTGGCCGGGTATTTTACAGCTGGATGCCATCCCTAACACCAACCACATTTATAGTATGGGACTGGATGGTTCCGACATGAGGAGGGACAGTCTAATTTGTACGAGCAGGAAAAATGGACATTAGATGATGATGATGATATGTGTGTGTGTATGTATATGTATTTATATTTATATGGATATCATCATCATCATTATATATATATATATATATATATACTGATAAAGACAAATTCACCTCATGGACGAGAATGCAAGGACTCCTCCTCTTTGTTTCGGCCGCGGATGGCTAACATAACCCCATCTCCCCCATCCCCCTCTGCGCCCCACCGCCAAACGCAATCCAAAATTTCAGAGTTGGTACCATAAATGTAGGCACCTTAAAGGGTCGCTCTAACGAGGTTGTAGAAATGCTTGAACGTAAGGAGGTCGATGTTTATTGTATTCAAGAGACCAGGTGGAGGGGTGGATCTGCTAGATTCATCGTGAGTAAAGAACGATGCTATAAGCTTTTCTGGGTGGGAAATGACAATGGGCTGGGTGGGGTAGGAATCATGGTAGCAGAAAAGTGGGCAGATAAGATAATAGACGTAAATAGAGTGAACGACAGAATAATTAAAATAAGACTTGTCCTCAATAGAACTACTGTGACAGTAATATCTGCGTACGCACCCCAATCCGGACTGCCCGGCACTATAAAAGACAGATTCTATGAGACACTGATGCTTACTACCTCCCAAATAACCGACAGTGACTATATAATTATTGCTGGCGACCTAAATGGTCATGTTGGACAACATTGTGATGGCTATGACGGAATCCATGGAGGCTATGGGTTTGGTACTAGAAATACTTCAAAAAACGAGACAATCACTTGATCACCTATAGATCGGGGGAACACACAAGCCAGGTAGATTATATCCTTACCAGGAGACGTGACAGAGTGTCTGTTGTAAACACTAAATCCCTCCCCCATGAAGAATGCACCTCTCAACATAGACTCATAATTAGCGACCTCATAGTCAGGACGAGACGTATTCGACAACAGAAGAGGACTATCCTCAGGAGAAAAATATGGAAATTAAAGGACCCCACAGCCAGTAATAAATTTAAAAGCATATTACTTGATGCTTTTGATATTAAGGAAGAGCAATTAGAGTCATACAATATAGAGGAACAGTGGGAATTCCTGAAAGCTAACCTGCTGAAGGCGACAGATGAAACCTGTGGCTGGAGCAGGCCTATAGGCAGGAGGAGAGTAACTTGGTGGTGGAACAGTAAGGTGGAGAGGTCAATCAAGGCCAAAAAGCAGGCTTGGAAAGCATGGCAGGATGGGGGAAGTAGAGAAGACTATCAAGTGGCCAGGAGGGAAGCTAGGAGACAAGTGTACTTCGCAAGAAGGGAAGCAGAGGAAAGAAAGTTCAAGCATGTTCTACAACGCGAGGACCAAAAACGTGAGGTGTTCAGGATTGCTAGGCAATGTGTCAAGGAAAACAGTGATATTGTCGGGGAGAAGTGTGTCCTTAATGATGATGGTGTACTTGCCATCACTGACACTGATAAGAAGGTAGCTTGGAAGTGTCACTACGAAAGGCTACTAAATGAGGAGAATAATTGGGAGAAAGACAGTCTCCCCCACATCAACCCAATAGAGGGACCAGCAGTGCAAGTTGAAGGTAGTATAATAAGTAAGGTGATCAAAGACATGAAGACGAGCAAGGCGGCCGAGCCTTCGGAAATAGTTGCCGAAATGCTGAAAGCATCTGGAACGGTGGGACACACTATGGTCACCCGGATAGTAAACCAAGTCATACAGAATGGGGTTGTTCCGAAGGACTGGTGCAGCAGCATCATCATTAACTGCTACAAGGGTAAAGGTGATGCCCTAGATAGGGGAAACTATAGAGGCATTAAATTAATTGACCAGGTCATGAAGGTCACAGAAAAAGTAATAGCGCAACTAATCAGAAAGCGAATCGATCTAGACGAAATGCAGTTCGGGTTTGTGTCAGGTAAAAGTACAACAGACGCTCTTTTCATTGTACGACAACTACAGGAGAAGTACCTAGCTAAAAGTAAACCCCTATACTTAGCTTTCGTCGACTTGGAGAAAGCCTTCGACAGAGTCCCCCGTTCCATTATCTGGTGGTCTCTTAGAAAACTAGGTGTTGACGAATGGCTTGTGAGAGCTATACAAGCCATGTATAAAGAAACAGTCAGTAAGGTTAGAATTAACAACGAATATAGTGAAGAGTTTAGCGTAAAAGTTGGTGTTCATCAGGGCTCCGTCCTTAGCCCCCTACTATTTATTATTGCCCTTCAGGCTATAACAGAGGAGTTCAAGACCGACTGCCCATGGGAACTCCTATATGCAGATGATCTAACGCTCATAGCTGAATCAATGGCTGAACTAGAGAAGAAATTCCAAACATGGAAGCATGGCCTAGAATCAAAAGGCCTTAAAGTTAACTTGTCTAAGACTAAAGTTCTAGTTTGTAGGAAGGAAAATAGGGCACCGGTCCCATCTGGGAAATGGCCATGCTCAGTGTGTAGGAAAGGAGTAGGTAGAAACTCCATTTTATGTCCCAAATGCAATGTATGGGTACATAAAAGATGTAGTGGGATCACAGGTAAGCTAACTAAGAATATAGATTTTATATGTGGCCGGTGCTCTGGTGCAATAAGTAGCAGCAAGTACCCACAGAATACTAACTCATTCCATTGCACAGATAGTTCTATAGAAATAGTGGATAGCTTCCGTTACCTGGGTGACAAAATCAGCAGTGGGGGAGGGTGCTCTGACAGTACAGTAGCTAGAGTCAGAACGGGATGGAAAAAGTTCAGAGAGCTTATACCACTATTGGCCGCTAAAAGGTTCTCTCTAAAAATGAAAGGCAGGCTGTATGATGCCTGCATACGAACAGCAATGTTACATGGCAGTGAGACCTGGGCATTGTGTGCAGAGGATATACGAAGCTTGCATGCTCCGCTGGATGTGTAATAGTAATATACGTGAACGGCAAAGCATAAACGAACTAAGGGAGAAATTAGGAATAAGAGGGATCAGATGTTGTTTACTCGAGAGAAGACTACGTTGGTATGGTCACGTGATGCGCATGAAAGACGACAGCTGTATAAAAAAGTGCAGGGCAATAAAAATAGACGGTAGTCACGGAGTAGGCAGACCCAGAAAAAACCTGGGACGACTTGATAAATTCCGACCTCACACACTTACTCCTCTCCAAGACAATGTCACTGGACCGAGATCTTTGGCGCTACACAGTAATAGAGAAGACCCGCCTTACCTAAGTGCAAAGTGAAACCTACTACAGTCAGTAGGCACCTCTAACAAAATACACCCCCGTCCCACTACCCCCACCCCATCCACACCACCCCTTTCAATGTAAAGTTATGTTGGTACCACAACATCCAGCCCGAAACAAATGAGGTCGTGTAGGTGTCACGACAAAAAAACACACAGTCCACGCTGTAATGTGGCCGTGTAGGTAACACGGTAAAAACCTCCCAGTTCCACACTGTAAATGTGGTTGGTGTTAGGAAGGGCATCCAGCCGTAGAAAACCCGCCAGACAGTCCTATGTGAGCAAGACAACCACTCTTGCCTCAAGTGGGAAAACTCCCGTCGAAACCCATGCAAGCGTGGAATATGGGCGTTAAACGATGATGATGATGATGATGATGATGATGATATTTATATACATATATGAATGTCATCAAACTACCTGCATCTGTTGTTAGTTATCGGGACACTGCATCCTTCAAAACTTCCCGAAATTTGCCAACACTACACCTGATATTCTCCTTCCATACACATGCATGCATATATCTGTGTTTATATCAAGACTCATACACTGTTTACTTTCCTGACATTTGTACATTATTCTATGTACTATACATGAACCATTGATGAGTTGTGCATCTGAACACTGTAGACAATAATTTCATTACTATTATTATATATAACATCTCTCCACTCGTCGAATTCTTTCATCATCTCTACTATGAGCTTCACCGATTTGAGATCAGCTCTCAGCACCTCCACCCAGGTTTTCCTTGGTCTACTTGCACTGTTCACTTTCCTGACATTTGTACATTATTCTATGTACTATACATGCACTTTTGATGAGTTGTAGTGCATCTGAGTACTGTACACAATTATTTTCATTATTATTAAAAATAAATTTATAAATTGTATTTTTATTTGTTCTGTTTAGGTTTGTGAAATAGGAGATGCCTCTAAAGGCAGTCTTTCTTCCTATGCCTACATCCTCATGTTACTGCATTATCTACAGCAGTGTGATCCTCCAGTGATTCCTGTTTTGCAAGAGGTAAGATACCTTGTCTTCTTTGTGTCTTTTGTGTTCTTCATATTCATAGTCCCGATGTTGTTGCTCTCTCTCTCTCTCTCTCTCTCTCTCTCTCAACTCTGTTTCCACCATTTCAGTTATATGAGGGTGAGAAACCTGTCCACTTGGTTGACAGTTGGAATGCCTGGTTCTTTGAAGACTTGGCTAACCTGGTAAGTTCTTCTTCTTCTTGCCTTGTTCACAAGAATGACAGTTACAGAGCTTAGCTAGATGTGGTTCTGCCACAGCTAAACACATTGCTGTCCTTTCTCATTAAACTCTGCCAAGTCCAATGCTGTGCAGGGGTGTACCAGCAGGGGACATATCAGGAGTTGCAGCGTAGTCTGTGGTTCAATGCTGCAGTCACACACAACATCCTCATCCTTTAAATATCCCCATTTTGCAAGAGTGATTTGTGCACGTCCAATACCAAATCTTAGACGGTTTAGCCGTTTCCACTCTGCATAGTTTGTATCTGCTCCAGGGGAGCAGTTCCTCGCTTGTCTTTAGCTCCATTGTTATTACAGATGGGAGGTTGTTTAGTTTTTCTTCTGGTAAATTATGTCACCTTTTTTATTTCATTATTATTTATTTACTCAGACGGACCTTTACAGTCTGAGTTGAAATCCCGCCGAGGTTAACTTTGCCTTTCGATAAAATAAAGTACCAGTAATGCCCTGGGGTAATTGCTGGTCTTGTGCCAAAAAGTAGAAACAATTATTCTTTATTTACTTTGGGTGGTGGATTGGCAGAATTGTTTGAGCATCAGATAATATCCTTTACCATATTTTGTTCTGATATATATAGAAGAATACCTGGAAGTATTGTGGTCAGAACAAACAGTCGGTAGCAGAGCTGTGGATTGGTTTGTTTGTATTCTACACAGAGAAATTTGATGTCCAAATGGTTGTCACAATTCGACAACATTCCCAACTGACCAAGCTGGAGAAACTCTGGAATGGAAAATGTCTTGCTATTGAAGGTATGATCTGAAGCTTATTCTCGCTTTCCCTCTCTCTCTCTCAACACTGACCATCACCACTACCACAACCACAACAACAACAGTCATATATACATATATATATATATATATATATATATACATATGTATATATATATATATATATATATATCATCATCATCATCATCATCAGGTTTAGCGTCCGTGTTCCACGCTTGCATGGGTTTGGACGGGGGTTTTCCCACTTGAGGCAAGAGTGGTTGTCTTGCTCGCGTAGGACTGTCTGGCGGGTTTTCTACAGTTGGATGCCCTTCCTAACACCAACCACATTTACAGTGTGGGGCTGGGAGGTTTTTACCGTGTTGCCTACACGGCCACATTACAGCGTGGACTGTCTGGCGGGTTTTCTACAGCTGGATGCCCTTCCTAACACCAACCACATTTACAGTGTGGGGCTGGGAGGTTTTTACCGTGTTGCCTACACGGCCACATTTACAGCGTGGACTGTGTGTTTTTTGTCGTGACACCTACACGATCTCATTTGTTTCGGCCTGGATGTTGTGGGACCAACATAACTTTACATTGAAAGGGGTGGTGGGACGGGTGTGTGTTTTGATAGAGGTGCCTACTGACTGTAGTAGGTTTTTACTTTGTATTTAGGTAAGGCGGGTCTTCTCTATTACTGAGTACCGCCAAAGGTCTCGGTCCAGTGACATTGTCTTGGAGAGGTGTAAGCGTGTGAGGTCGGAATTTATCAGCTCGTCCCATGTTTTTCTGGGTCTGCCTACTCCGTGGCTACCGTCTATCTTTATTGCCCTGCACTTTGTTATACAGCTGTCGTCTTTCATGCGCATCACGTGACCGTACCAACGTAGCCTTCTCTCGAGTAAACAACATCTGATCCCTCTTATTTCTAATTTTTTCCTTAGTTCGTTTATGCTTTGCCGTTCACGTATATTACTATTGCACATCCAGCGGAGCATGCAAGCTTCGTTCCTCTCTAGTCTGCGTATATCCTCTGCACACAATGCCCAGGTCTCACTGCCATGCAGCATTGCTGTTCGTATGCAGGCATCGTATAACCTGCCTTTCATTTTTAGGGAGAACCCTCTAGCGGCTAATAGTGGTATAAGCTCTCTGAACTTTTTCCATCCAGTTCTGACTCTAGCTACTGTACTTTCAGAGCACCCTCCCCCACTGCTGATTTTGTCACCCAGATAACGGAAGCTGTCCACTATTTCTATAGAACCCTCTGCGCAGTTGAAGGAGCTAGTATTTTGTGGGCACTTGCTGCTACTTATTGCACCAGAGCACCGGCCACATGTAAAATCTATGTTCTTAGTTAGCTTACCTGTGATCCCACTACATCTTTTATGCACCCATACTTTGCATTTGGGACATAAAATGGAGTTTCTACCTACGCCTTTCCTACACACTGAGCATGGCCATTTCCCCGATGGGACCGCCGCCTTATTTTCTTTCCTACAAACTAGAACTTTAGTCTTAGCCAGGTTAATTTTAAGGCCTTTTGATTCTAGGCCGTGCTTCCACGTTTGGAATTTCTTCTCTAGTTCGGTCATTGATTCAGCTATGAGCGTTAGATCATCTGCGTATAGGAGTTCCCATGGTCAGCCGGTCTTGAACTCCTCTGTTATAGCCTGAAGGGCAATAATAAATAGTAGGGGGCTAAGTACAGAGCCCTGATGGACACCAACTTTTACGCTAAACTCTTCACTATATTCGTTGTTAATTCTAACCTTACTGACTGTTTCTTTATACATGGCTTGTATAGCTCTCACAAGCCATTCGTCAACACCTAGTTTTCTAAGAGACCACCAGATAATGGAACGGGGGACTCTGTCGAAGGCTTTCTCCAAGTCGACAAAAGCTAAGTATAGGGGTTTACTTTTAGCTAGGTACTTCTCCTGTAGTTGTCGTACAATGAAAAGAGCGTCTGTGGTACTTTTGCCTGACACAAACCCGAACTGCATTTCATCTAGATCAATTCTCTCTCTGATTAGTTGCGCTATTACTTTTTCCGTGACCTTCATGACCTGGTCGATTAATTTAATGCCTCTATAGTTACTCCTATCTAGGGCATCTCCTTTTCCCTTATAGCAGTTAACGATGATGCTGCTACGCCATTCCTTCGGAACAACCCCATTCTGTACGACTTGGTTAACTATCCGGGTAACCATGGTGTGTCCCACCGAACCAGATGCCTTCAGCATCTCAGCAACTATTTCCGAAGGCCCAGCCGCCTTACCCGTCTTCATATCTTTGATTGCCTTACTTATTATACTACCTTCAACTAACACTGCTGGTCCCTCTATTGGATCGATCTGGGGGAGACTGTCTTTCTCCCATTTGTTCTCCTCATTTAGAAGCCTTTCGTAGTGACACTTCCAAGCTACCTTCTTATCAGCGTCGGTGATGGCAAGTATGCCATCATCGTTAAGTACACACTTCTCCCCGACAATATCACGGTTTTCCTTGACACATTGCCTGGCAATCCTGAACACCTCACGTTTTTGGTCCTCACGTTGTAGAACATGCTTGAACTTTCTTTCCTCTGCTTCCCTTCTTGCGAAGTACACTTGTCTCCTAGCTTCCCTCCTGGCCACTTGATAGTCTTCTCTACTTCCCCCATCCCGCCATACTTTCCAAGCCTGCTTTTTGGCCTTAATTGACTCCTCCACCTTACTGTTCCACCACCATGTTACTCTCCTCCTACCTACAGGCCTGCTCCAGCCACAGACTTCGTCTGCCGCCGTCAGCAGGTTTGCTCTCAGAAATTCCCACTGTTCCTCTATATTATACGACTCTAATTGCTCTTCCTTACTGTCGAAAGCGTCAAGTAATTTGCTTTGAAATTTATTTCTGGCTATGGGGTCCTTTAGCTTCCATATTTTTCTCCTGAGGATAGTCCTCTTCCGCTGTCTAGTACGTCTCGTCCTGACTATGAGGTCGCTAATTATCAGTCTATGTTGGGAGGTGAATTCTTCATGGGGGTGGGATTTAGTGTTAACAACAGACACTCTGTCACGTCTTCTGGTAAGGATATAATCTACCTGGCTTGTGTGTTCCCCCGATCTATAGGTGATCAAGTGATTGTCTCGTTTTTTGAAGTTAGTGTTACAGATAGTTAAGTTATTTGCGTCGCAGAATTCCAGGATTCTGGAGCCTTCCTCATTTCTAGTACCGAACCCATAGCCTCCATGGATTCCGTCATAGCCGTCACAATGTTGTCCAACGTGACCATTTAGGTCGCCTGCAATAACTATATAGTCACTGTCGGTTATTTGGGAGGTAGCGAGCATCAGTGTCTCGTAGAATCTGTCTTTTATAGCGCGGGGCAGTCCGGATTGGGGTGCGTACGCAGATATTACTGTCACCGTAGTTTTATTGAGGACAAGTCTTATTTTAATTATTCTGTCGTTCACTCTATTTACGTCTATTATCTTATCTGCCCACTTTTCTGCTACCATGATTCCTACCCCACCCAACCCATTGTCATTTCCCACCCAGAAAAGCTTATAGCATCGCTCTTTACCCACGATGAATCTAGCCGACCCTCCCCTCCACCTGGTCTCTTGAATACAACAAACATCGACCTCCTTACGTTCAAGCATTTCTACAACCTCGTTAGAGCGACCCTTTAAGGTGCCTACATTCATGGTACCAACTCTGAAGTTTTGGATTGCGTTTGGAGGGTGGGAGCGGCGGGGGGGGGGGGGGGGGTTATGTTAGCCATCCTGGGCCGAAACAAGGGGGAGTGCTTGCATTCTCGTCCACGAGGTGAATTTGGCTTTATCTTTGGCATTGTCGCTGAGCGTCCACATTTTTCTCTCTTCAACTCTCCAGAATTCCGTAGTCCATCCATCATATCGAAAAGCAACCAGTTAAGCGATAGTATGGGCCTCTGACTTATGATTGGTCCACGTAATAATGGTGGTGCGTGGGGGCGGGAGGGAGGGATGATGGGTTGTTAGCGAGAATGTAAGGTTTAAGATAAGATCGCCGTATTTTGGGCATGATTTAACAATAAACGAAAATACAAGATTTGTTTTGTTTAAGAAATTACGATAGAGAAAATGCGGTGATAGGGAAAATATGATTTTTAGAGAAAAGATATGATATAGAATGGTGAAAATATGATATAGTGTGAATTTAGGACATAGAAGTGATTGAATGAATGGGTTCGAATGGAGAGAAGAGTCGAGAAAAAATTGGGCATAATTTAACAATAAACGAAAATACAAGATTTGTTTTGTTTAAGAAAATACGGTAGAGAAAATGCGGTGATAGGGGAAATATGATTTTTAGAGAAAAGATATGATATAGAATGGTGAAAATATGATATAGTGTGAAATTAGGACATAGAAGTGATTGAATGAATGGGTTCGAATGGAGAGAAGAATCGAGAAAAAATTGGGCATAATTTAACAATAAACGAAAATACAAGATTTGTTTTGTTTAAGAAAATACGGTAGAGAAAATGCGGTGATAGGGGAAATATGATTTTTAGAGAAAAGATATGATATAGAATGGTGAAAATATGATATAGTGTGAAATTAGGACATAGAAGTGATTGAATGAATGGGTTCGAATGGAGAGAAGAATCGAGAAAAAATTGGGCATAATTTAACAATAAACGAAAATACAAGATTTGTTTTGTTTAAGAAAATACGGTAGAGAAAATGCGGTGATGGGGGAAATATGATTTTTAGAGAAAAGATATGATATAGAATGGTGAAAATATGATATAGTGTGAAATTAGGACATAGAAGTGATTGAATGAATGGGTTCGAATGGAGAGAAGAATCGAGAAAAATTTGAACGTTACTTTATACCGAAGGGAACAGCCATCCCAGAAATAGCGAGTTGGCGATTTTGATTAATTTTGGTAGGGTTTTATCTTATATGTATAGAGAGGGAGGGAGGGGGGGGGGGGGCAGGAACCAGCATGATGAATGGGTAGGGGGTAGAATATGGGATGGAGCAGAGGTTAAAAGTTTAAATAGGTACTCGAAGATTTGCGTAAAACTTAGCAAGTTTAACAAATTATATTTAAAGGAATATATAATAGTGATAGCGAGAATGTAAGGTTTAAGATAAGATCGCCGTATTTTGGGCATGATTTAACAATAAACGAAAATACAAGATTTGTTTTGTTTAAGAAATTACGATAGAGAAAATGCGGTGATAGGGAAAATATGATTTTTAGAGAAAAGATATGATATAGAATGGTGAAAATATGATATAGTGTGAATTTAGGACATAGAAGTGATTGAATGAATGGGTTCGAATGGAGAGAAGAATCGAGAAAAAATTGGGCATAATTTAACAATAAACGAAAATACAAGATTTGTTTTGTTTAAGAAAATACGGTAGAGAAAATGCAGTGATAGGGGAAATATGATTTTTAGAGAAAAGATATGATATAGAATGGTGAAAATATGATATAGTGTGAAATTAGGACATAGAAGTGATTGAATGAATGGGTTCGAATGGAGAGAAGAATCGAGAAAAAATTGGGCATAATTTAACAATAAACGAAAATACAAGATTTGTTTTGTTTAAGAAAATACGGTAGAGAAAATGCGGTGATAGGGGAAATATGATTTTTAGAGAAAAGATATGATATAGAATGGTGAAAATATGATATAGTGTGAAATTAGGACATAGAAGTGATTGAATGAATGGGTTCGAATGGAGAGAAGAATCGAGAAAAAATTGGGCATAATTTAACAATAAACGAAAATACAAGATTTGTTTTGTTTAAGAAAATACGGTAGAGAAAATGCGGTGATAGGGGAAATATGATTTTTAGAGAAAAGATATGATATAGAATGGTGAAAATATGATATAGTGTGAAATTAGGACATAGAAGTGATTGAATGAATGGGTTCGAATGGAGAGAAGAATCGAGAAAAAATTGGGCATAATTTAACAATAAACGAAAATACAAGATTTGTTTTGTTTAAGAAAATACGGTAGAGAAAATGCGGTGATAGGGGAAATATGATTTTTAGAGAAAAGATATGATATAGAATGGTGAAAATATGATATAGTGTGAAATTAGGACATAGAAGTGATTGAATGAATGGGTTCGAATGGAGAGAAGAATCGAGAAAAATTTGAACGTTACTTTATACCGAAGGGAACAGCCATCCCAGAAATAGCGAGTTGGCGATTTTGATTATATATATATATATATATATATACATAAATATATATGTATATATATATATACACATATATATACACATACATATATATACATATATATGTGCACACATATATATAGACAGCTCTATATAGACACCTATAAGTTGAACTAGCAATAAAGAAAAGCATTACAACTAATGCATGTGTTTTAATTGAGACAGAGTAAATGGTAAAAGGATGTTGTGTTTAACCTCTCATGTTACCACAGTTACATATCTGCCACTGTCCCATGTCTCCCCTTTTCCACTTCCTTTTTATATTGCTGTTTATTCCATCTTTCTGCCAGATCCATTCGACATCACCCACAACCTCGGTGCTGGATTGTCCAGAAAAAGTAAGTCTACCATTGCTTTCTCTTGTCTTTCTCTCACTTCTGTCTTCCTTCCACACTCTTACTGTCTCTCACTCTCATTCTCTCTGTCTCATCCCTTCTCTTTTACAATCTCTCTTTCTCTCTCTCTATCTCATCTTTGCTATCCCTTTCTGTATATCTGTGTTGCTGTGTGTGCCAGTTTCTCTATGTGTGTGTGTCTATATATATATACAGTCTGTTTGCTTTTTACACGAGCTTGAAGTATATTACGCGAATTTGCTTTAACACCTCTTGAAAAAATATTATTAAATATTCACAAATAATTGTTTCTACTTTTGGCCAGCAATTATCCCAGTGCATTACTGGTACTTTATTTTATCAACCCCGTAAGGATGAAAGGCAAAGTTAACCTCGGCGGGATTTGAACTTAGAATAGCAAGGGCTGTAACTCTATTCGTCAAAGCATGGCATCCGACCCTCCACCGATACTGCCAATTCACAAATAATGCGCTATAACACGTGTAGTTTTTGATGTTTTTATTTATCAGAAAATTAAACTTGAATTACGTGAATTTGCTTTAAATGGCGCGTTCACAAACGTAACTACACGTAAAAAGCGAGCAGACTGTATATAGATATTGAGTAAGATACACATATATGTGTATATATATATATATATTTATATATATATATATGCATACGTATACACATATATATGTGTGTGTGTGTTACTCAATGTTTATGTCTATATGTGTGGATTCTCCATTTTAACCCTTCAATCTCTTCATTCCAGTGAACAACTATATTATGAAGACATTCATTAATGGACGCAACGTGTATGGCACACCTATCTCTAAAATACCCCCAAATTATGAAACACTCGGGGTATGTACTCACCTGATTTTCAGTTGATATTTATTGTTGTCTAACTAACTAAAACGTAACAAACGCAACACAGACTCAAAAAGAGACTTTCGCTATAATGACAGGTTGTTGTTATTGTTATTGAGAGAGAAATACAGTGAGAGAGAGAGAGAGAGTGTGTGTGTGTGTGTAAAAGGTTGATAGAGTTAAAATTTGTTTCAATGGTTTTCTATTTCTTCGATCTTTCAGGACTTCTACTTTGATGCCAACCGTTTAAAAGAGGGTAAACCCCCAACAGATAGATGTTGCCATGCCTGTGGTAAGATAGGACACATTCTTGTCGAATGTCCCATGAAAAGGAGTAAGAGGAACAAGTACGGCAGATTTCTTTGGATTTTTTCTTCTTTTTTTTGTACTCTCCAATAATGAGCTCAGTCCATGCTGTAAAGGAATTGGTGATAGGAAGGGCATCCAACCAGAAAAAAACTCTCTCCAAAATATGGAAAGCACAACAAATTAGTACAAAATATATTGAAATACTGACCTCATCTGTAGATATAATAGTTAGTACTACCAAATATAGTCGAATAGTGACCACATATGTAGATAAAATATATTTAGTAGTACAAAGTACAGTGAAATTTTATTTGAATCATCATCATTTTTACAGCTGGATGCCTGTCCTAACACTAACCCTTTTAGTAGCTTCTTACGACACACAGGGACACGTTGACTCTATTCTAAACTGAAAACTTGGCTAATATGCTGTTGATATTCACTGTTATATAAAGGAATTTTAAGGGTTGAAATGGGATTCATCCGAAGGGTCTTTGGAGTAACGTTACTCAATAAAGTGCATAGCTTGGAGATCAGAAAGTCACTCCGGGTAGAGCCACTACTTCTCCGAATTGAGAGATCACAGCTCCGATACTATGGGCATGTGGTTAGAATGTCTCAGGAAAGAATCGTTGAATAGATTTTATGATCAAAGCTAACTGGCTGGAGAACCAGGGGATAGACCCTGAGCAAGATGGTTAGATAACATCCATGAGCTTGGCTGGTCACACTTGGGGATCCAGCTGAATCAGTTGGAGATGGTTGCTTCTGACAGGACCCGCTGGAAGGAGTGTTTGAGGACTCTGCTTCCATGACCTTCCCAGGAATAAGTGGGCAAAGAAGAAGAACAACAACAAATATAGTACATAAGCAAGTTTCATTTTATGTTGTTGTTATTATTTGTTTATATAGTGTTTATTTGTTGCAGAGAGAACAACAACAACAAGCAAGATGTCTCACAACAGAAGAGAGACAATATGTCTATGAACAGAGATAACTGGGGTAACCCACATCATCAAAGTAAACATCTCTATATTATTGTTTCTGTTGTTGTTGTTTGAAGGAAAATGGATGAATGTTTTTTGTTTTTTTGTTCAGTCAGTGAGGAAAGGGATGTGCCCTTGACCCTTTTTCAGGCTCTCCGAGACTAGTACTGTGGTGTGTACAATACTGTGACCACATAGCTATAGTATTGTAGCTATATAATATAGTATTGTAGCTAGATACTATAGTACAGTTGCTATATACTATAAACTGTGGAACTATAGCTATAGTATTGTAGCTATATATTACAGTACTGTAGCTATATACTATAGTATTATGGATATATACTATAGTACTGCAGCTATATACTATAATACTGTGGATATATACTATAGTACTGTTGCTATATACTATAGTACTGTTGTTATATACTCTAGTACTGTGGCACTATAGCTATATACTATAGTATTATGGATATATACTATAGTACTGCAGCTATATACTATAATACTGTGGATATATATTATAGTACTGTTGTTATATACTATAGTATTGTGGATATATACTATAGTACTGTGGATATATGCTATAGTATAGTAGCTATATAATATAGTATGGTAGCTATATACTGTAGTATTGTGGATACATACTATAGTACTGTAGCCATATACTATAGTACTGTAGCTATATATTATAGTACTGTATATATGTACTATAGTACTGTGGCTATATACTATAGTACGGTAGCTATATACTACAGTATGATAGCTCTATACTATAGTATGGTAGCTATATACTACAGTATGGTAGCTATATTCTATAGTACTGTAACTATATACTATAGTATGGTAGCTATATGCTATGATACCCTGGAGATATACTATACTATTGTGATTCTATAACTAAACTCTGTTTCTATTGTTGATAGGACCACTACAACCGAGTCCACTTGTGCCTAATGCTGCACATGATGGTAATAATCACCATCACCACCTCCAGCATCATAACCATCATCAACAGAAGCAGCAACAACATCACCATCAACAGATGCAGCAGCAACAACACCATCAACAGCTGCAGCAGCAATACCACCATCAGCAACAGCAGCCACGCCACCACCAACAGCAACACCACCACCACCATCTTCAGCAGCAGCAGCCACAACCACAACAGCAACAACAACTCCACCACCAAAAACAGCAACAGCATTACCAACAACAACAGCATTACCAACAACAACAACAGCAGCACAGCCAACAACAACAACAACAGCAGCAGCACCATCACCTCCAGCAACAACAACACCACCAACTACAACAGCAACCACAACAGCAGCAACAACAACAACCAAAACAGCAATCAGTACAACGGGGCCCTTCTTTCCCAAATATGTACAACATGAATTATGCCGGTTGGCCCACTGACAAAAACATGGCTGTACAACAATTCCCTTCTACAACGGTAAGTAGTCAGTCCCTTCTACATTTGCTCTTCATCATCATCAACATCATCATCATCGTTTTATGTCCATTTTTCCATGCTAGCATGGGTTAGACAAGTTGTTCTGCTGTGAGCAATGCTAAGTCAGGTGACCATGTCTTGCTCACATAGAACTGATTTGGGCTTGGTTTCTACAGCTAGATGCCCTTCCTAATGCCATCTAATTTACAGTGAATACTGGGTGCTTTTTGTTGTAACACGTACACGACCACTTTACAGTGTGGACTAGGTGCTTTTTGTTGTAACACCTACACGACCACTTTATAGTGTGGACTGGGTGCTTTTTGTTGTGACACTTACACGATCACTTTACAGTGTGGACTAGGTGCTTTTTATCGTGACACCTACACTATATAAACTTTCCACTTTTACCCTGTCAAGGCAATGCTCTGTGGAAGCGTGTGGGCTAGTGGTAAGGGTGTTGCACTTGCAATCATAATGTCGTAGGTTCGATCATCTCTCGGATTTAAAGAACACACAAGCCCCGTGGCCACAACAAGGCCAGACCTAGGAGGTGGGGGCGAGGAGTAACCATGTTGTTTGTCTTATCTCCTGTGGCTGGAAAAGGTTTACATTACTGGCGTTCTTCCCCTCAATTACCCATGTGCATCTTCTACATGCAAAGTCTTCCCTTCCTGTTAGTCTGCCCATTATCCCACTACATCTCTTGAGTATCCAAGATTTACACATCTTCAACCATATGTGTTTGTCTTATTTTCAGGTGGTCAGTTCACATCTTCAACCAATTTCATCGATGGTACCTTCGTCTCACACTTGTCACCCTGTGAGTGGACCAGAGAGAGCGATGACTATGTTGAAACCAGCAGCTCAAAACAAAAGCAACCACGCACCAGCGCTGCACCATCGTCCTAACGTACAGGTACATCAGTAACACCTTTTCTTCCTCCTCAAATTTCTCCATAGTCTTCTCGTGGTCTTTGTAATTTGTTTTCAGCAACTAGGGGTTGCATCCAGCCATAGAAAACTTGCCCAAATAAAGGGTCGGAAGGAAACTTCAGCCGTGTCAAACAACCTTCCTAGTGTTGGGGCCATGAGAGCATGATTCAAGATCCCCAGCCCATCTAAGCACTCGGTAGCATACAGAAATATCTGTAAGTGAGATGCAGGTCCCCAACCCACCCATCTAAGTGGTCAGTAGCTCCACTTGAGTACTGACTGATCTGTGATGACCCATCCAGCTCTTACTAGTAGGGATAATGGTTGTTAAATGATGACGATGATGACAATAATATCAGGGAGGGCCTTTCTGTGCCACTCAGAGGCACAGAAAGCCCCCGCTCGCCAAAAGAAAAACTCCCTTGACAATGGATGGTACATCCAAAATATAAGGACCAATAAATATTTCCATAGTAACATTATCTCTGGTCCTTTTCTCTTCCTCTTCTCCAGTCAACCCCACCTCTCCATTTCTTCACCTGAGTTTGTTGTCTGAATATTTTCAACCCCATCTGCACTTTAGCAGCTTCCTAAACACAACCTATTTTGATATTCCACAATGCTTCAATGCTAACTACAACTCTCTCTTATGTATATATATGTATATATGTATATATATATGTATATATACATATATATATATATATATATATGTAAAAGGTAAACAGAAATAAAAACACAAT
>OZ024760.1:4044040-4129040 GCA_964016885.1 Eledone cirrhosa | reverse complement strand
CATCCGTGACATCATCCGTTGAGTATTGAGTACTTTGAAAGGTAATGATGTTCTGGCAACTTAACCGACTGAACCAAGTAACTAAGTAACAGACTACAGCAACCAAATTAATAAGGGCGCATACATAACATGTGTGTATATATATATATAAATTATGGCAATGAGAAAAAGACACATAATAAATTATGTCAGGGGTGCATATTGTTATATGGTGGTTTGTACACCTTTGATTATTCTTTTAATTAATTTGTATTTACCACTCCATCTGTTGTTTTTATGTGCTTTACCCGGGTGGTATTTTATCCCCTATTATCTGACATAATTTATTATATCTTTCTCTAATTGCTATGATTTATAAAGAGCTCAGTCTCTCTTCCTTGAGCTCCCCGGATCATAAGGGATTATTGTGAGTTTTTAACTCTACCTTTTAATTTGATATATATGTATACACATATAATAATAATGAAAAAATGATTGTGTACAGTGCTCAAGTGCACTATAACTCATCAAAGGTGCATGTATAGTACATAGAATAATGTACAAATGTCAGGAAAGTGATCAGTGTATGAGTCAGGATACACACAGATGCATGTGTGTGTGTATGGAGGTGGAATATTAGGTGTAGTGTTGGCGAATTCTGGGAAGCATGGAAGTTTTGAAGGATGCAGTGTCTCGACAACTAACAACTGATGCAGGTAGTTTGTTCCATGTTTCAGCAACTCTGAGCGTGAAAAAAATGTTTCCGAAAGTCATGGGAGCTGTACTGTTTTCTGATTTTGTAAGCATATCCACGGGTGTTAGACACATGGAATTCAAAAAGGTGCTCAGAGTTGTGTGTGTATATGTATGTATCATCATCATCGTTTAACATCCATTTTTTCATGCTTGCATGGGTTAGACGGGTTGTCACATTATGAGACAAGTCAGGTCAAATGACCACATCTTACTTGTACACTCTGTTTTGGGGTTGGTTTCTATGGCTAGACACCAACCACTTTATATATATATACTTATACATATATAGTTATGCACATACATGTGTTTCTGTTACTGTTCATTCATAATGTATCAAGACTGTAGTATGTTTTGGTCTTTTTCTTTCTAATAGGCAGCTGTTTGGAGTTTAGATGGGTCTTGTCCGTTCAGACAGCTGTTGTGGGTTTAAACAACTATTGTGGGTTTAGACAATCTAGATAGCTATTGTGTTTGAAGTTCAAAGATTGAGGTTTAACTGGAGGATTGGGTTAGCACTTGTCCTAGAGGTCAACTGTTACTGTGTAACATTTTGGTTGATTTTAGTTTATGTGTGAATATATGTATGCATGGATCCATAAATTCTGATGGTGTCGTTAGGGTGCTGTAGTGATATTTTAAACCTGGCAGACGCTAAGACAATATCCCTCTCCACATCTGAACTCAGCTGATTTCTATCCAACATTCTAATGACTCTGCCAATTTGCCTCCTTATTTTAGTGTATATATGTGTGTGCATGTATTAGTTTGATGTATATTTGTGTTGGCTTTAATATATATTTGTGTTGTCTTTAATATATATTTTCATGTGCATGTGTGTATAATATATATATATTTGTGTGAGTGTGTGTATAATATATGTTTGTGTATAATATATATTTGTGTGTGTGTGTAATACATATCTGTATGTGTGTAATATATATTTGTGTGTGTGTGTTGGACCACTGTCATTTCAAATGATGAGTGTTCAGTTGTTCAAATAATGGAACAGCCTACTTGTGAAATAATTCATCTGCAACCTTAACCTTTAGCATGCTGAATTTTTATATGAATTTTTTCCCTTGACACTGTATTATGTATTAAGTGGAGATAACTCTATTGGCGACATAAGGCACCTAGAGCACGCTGAAGATTAATATCATGCTGAGTGTGACACAGTGTGTGGCAAGGACGGCCCTTTAAATTACAGGTACAACTCACCTTTGCCATCTGAGTGGAGTGGAGAGAAAGATGAAATAAAGTTCCAAGGACACAATACACCACACCACTGGGAATCAAATTCATGACCTTGTGATTGGTAACTGAACACTAAACACTAAGCCATGCTCCTTCACATATTTACACACGTTTGGTATGGTGTTGCTGCTTCACATACACACATATTTGGTCTGGTGTGGCTGTTACAGACATACACACGCACTTGGTGTGGTGTGGTTGCTACACACACACATACATGGTATGGGTGACTGTTACACACACATACACCTGACTACACACACACACACCTGGCTATCTTGCTGATCAGCAAACATTCCTTGAACAATGCTCTTCAAACTCCAGTTGACAAAAATGTAATTTCTTCCCCTTCTTGCACTCTTTATAACTACTACTACTACTACTACTACCACCACTATCAGTACTACGATTATCACCACTACTACTATTACCACCACCACTACTACTACAACCACTTCCACCATCACTACCACTACTACTACCACCACCACCACTACTACCATCATTTTTACTATTACTACTACCACCATCACTATCTGTACTACTATTATCACCACCACCACTACTACTACTACCACCACCAATACCACCACCACCACTACTACCACCACCAATACCACTACTACCACCACCACTACCACCTCCACCACTCACATTGGATGGTTACCAGAGAATTTAAGCTTTCCTCCCTTCCTATTCTTAATTTGTGCTTTTTTTACTTAAATTACTCTTTTACCTGATCCAGCCATCCGGCTGAGGTCATGCTGGGGCACTGCCGTTGATATATTTTTTTTTAATGGTGTTGTCAAGAGAGAAGGGTTGTATCTCATAACATTAGCATTCACCCTTACCCCACTTCCCACCCTTCGAAACCCACTAACAGTGATATAACTACTAATTTAGCTACCACCACTACTACTACTACTACTACTACAACCACCACCACCAACACTTATACTACTACTATTACTACCACTACCATCACTTCTACTACTACTACCACTACCATCACTTCTACTACTACCACCACTAGTACTACTACTACCATCACCACTTCTACTACTACCACTATCATTCACCATCACTACTACTACTACTACCACTATCATTTACTTCTACTACTACCACCATCACCATTACTACCACTACCACTACTACTACCTACTAAAGAAATACCATCACATTAAAAGTGAATCTGCAGAGAACAGGAATTGAACCTAGGGTAATGATTTTTTAAATAATCAGAAAGTGAGGAGCTTATCTTTGTTTTACTTTTATTTATTTCTACTTCCCAGCACTGGTGGTCATGTGGATTGGCTGAGTCAGCAGAGCATCAGACAAATCTTTAGCTGTATTTGTTTCAGCTCATGACATTTTTTTCTTTCTGAGTTCAAATATTGGCGAGGTCAACTTTACCTTTCATCTTTCTGGGGTTGATAAAACAAAGATGTACAAATGTGGTTGGCGTTAGGAAGGGCATCCAGCTGTAGAAACCAGGCCAAAATCAGTTCTGTGTAAACGAATCACGGTTCCCCGACCTGATCCCTCACAAAGGGATGATAGCCCGTGCTACAAATGCTAGCGTAAAAAATGAACATTAAACAGTGATGATGATTGCTGGCCTTATGCCAAAACGAGTAACCATTATTGTCAGCAGGGTCACTGTCCTAATGAGATATCTTTAGTGACAGCAACTACTACTACAACACTGGAAATTCTTTCATGCTTAACTCTTTAGCATTTAAACCGACCGTATCTGGCCAGCACTGTTAAAACCAGCTGTATCTGGCCACTCATACTGATGTTAAGGTATTGTTTTCAAAATAAATAATATCAAAATCTCATAGATTTGATAAAGCATTTACTGTGAAAATATAAGAGTATATATAGAGTAATGTAAATGCTGAAGGGTTAGACAGGCAACACAACATCACCGATTTGTTAGGGCTTAGTTGTGAAGGAAATTACTGTTTCAGTGAAATGGGGGATGGTTATCCCCTAAAGAACAGAAATATGACATCATAGCTTGATGTTTCTTGTGTGTATGATTTAGAAAGGGAGAGTTTTTTTTTATGGAGAAGAACTGCCTCTTCTTGGGTTTGATCTCATCACTGAGTCAATGGAAGACAAATCAGCTTTATAGTGCTCCTTACTGCTAACAGTGAGCCATAGTATTGACCTTACCTACGGCTAGGTGGACTGAGCTGCCGAGAGTTTTAGTGCTTTGGCTATGAGCATAACACAGAACTTGTGATGGGATATGAATGAAGTGTCAACCTTTCATATTGGCTGGTTGTTTCGTGTCTTGTTGACTCTGCTGTACTTGCATCCTATATATGTTAGAGACAAAGGGACAGGGGTAACAGATTGCATTGACACAACACCATTGTATTACTGGTATGTATTTTATCAACTGTGAGAATAGAGAGAATCAAGTGGTTGTGTGATCTGCCAGAAGGCTAAACGTGCCATGGTCTACCTTTGCTACCTTACTAGAATATAGTGAGTACCCTTCTATTAACTTTTACCACACTAATAATTTTTAGGAGTTGTTTCCCTTGACACTGCAATATCTATTAAGAGATTACTCATATGGTGCATTTTGTCACCCACAGCATGCTGAAGGTTAATGCTGGTTACTCAAGTGAGTGTTAACACCAACAAACATGCCACACCACAGCCCACCGAATGTTTTGTAGCCTCTTTGTGTCTCTTCTACTTCTACTACAACAGCTCCTGTTCCTTTGAAATAGTGACCTGTGTATAAATCTGTAGACATGTGTCCTAGTGGTAGATGTTGGACTTCAAAATGTGGGTTCGATTAACAGCTCTTGTTCCTTTGAACTAGTCAGCTGTGTACAAATTTTAAACACCCGCCTCATCTTCCCTTCCTATCTCTACTCAGCGTCACCTGTACTCCCAACTCTAACTCTTTAACTATAATCGTTAATTAAACTATTTTTACACAATTCCTTCCTTTCCAAAGAATTACAACAATCTGCAGCATCCCTGGTTTCCAGAGATCTGCAGAAAATGAAGAAAACATCTATTTAACCAGTCATGGAAGTTGGGGACACAGAGTCTACACACACACTGCCTCCCTTCCATTTTAGTTTAACCCTTTAGTATTTAAACTGGCCATATCCGGCCAAAATTCTCTCCCCACTTTCTGTTCAGGCTGTTTGTAACCGGCCGCGCATACTGATAATAAATAATATCAAAATCTCAGATTCGATATGTGAGGTAAAGCCTTTACCATGAAAGTACAATAGTAAATATAGAGTAATGTGATTGCTAAACGGTTAAATAATCATAACATTGATTTCTAACATTGTCACAACAACAATTTTTTTTGGAGGGTGGGGGGCATATGGGTTAGTCAGTTATATCAACCCCTAGTATGTGACTGGTACTTTATTTTTTTCAACCCCAGAAGGATGAAAGAGAGGGAACATTGACCTCAGCATGATGTGAATTCAGACCATAAAGGGCTATAACTAAATGTCATGAGGTATTTTTACCTGGAGTTCTATTGATTATACGAGAAGTTGTTAGGCCGTTGCTTCAACCCTTCTTAATTTCTAGTGAAAGGAGCACTGTGAGTGGTCTGCCAAGGGTCAATGTTTCTGAGAGAGCGAGAGAGAAGATTTGACTGGTATTTTATTTATCGGCCCATGAAGAATGTAAAGCAAAGTTGACAGTGGCAGGATTTGAACTGGGAATGCAGTGAATCAGCAAATACTGCAAAAGCATTCTAGCCAACGCAGTAATGAGTCTGCTTCAGTCATGTCCCTTAAATTATTTTGACCATGTACCCTTCTTCATCTGGCTTTTGGTTGTTCTTTGTGTCAATGTAAGTAATCATTATTAAAAAGTACCACTAATGCACTGGAGAAATTGCTGGCATTGTGCCAAAAGTAGAAACAATTATTATTATTATTATTATTTGAACAGGGCAGTGGATAGAGTGTCGGACAAAATGCTTTGCAGTATTTAGTTATGGCCCTTTACGTTCTGAGTTCAAATCCTGCCATGGTTAGCTTTGTCTTTTATTCTTATGAGGTTAATAAAATAAAGTACCAGTAATGCACTGGGGTCGATTTAATCAACTTTTCCCTTCCCTCAAATTGCTGGCCTTGTGCCAAATGTAGAAACAATTATTTTTATTTGAACATTGAGGATATCAGATAGACAAATGCCTTGTGGTATTTGTTACAACTCTTTTAAGTTCTGAGTTCAAATCCCACTGAGGTAGGTCAACTTTGCCTTTCATCTTTCTGAAGTTGATAAAATGAAGTCCTGTTCATTCGCATACTTGGGTCCATATAATTGATTTCCTTCTTGTAAATTGTGCTTAAATCAGAAACCATTATTATTATTATTGTGAGATATCCCTGCATGTTTCCAATCAACTCATTGTCTAGTTTTGCTCCACTCTTAAGCACTTCAATAATAGCTTCTTCATTTGAATGCACTTCCTTCATTACTTCAAATTTTTTATAAGATAAGTGGCTGTCAAACCATTAAGTCTTTTTTGCTCGCAGGTTTGAAGTTGCAATTTTGTGTAGTTCGTTTGTTCCTCTTTCTCTTAGCTTGTGTCGCCCTTGCTACAAGTGGCCTCTTATTCCCAATTCTCACATGCACATTTCTGTGGGTTCCCTCTCTCTTTTGCACTTGTGCCAGCATGAGTGATTCCATCTGGGATCTGGCATAAGTAGGTTCCTTCTGCATCTTCAGAGTTAGAACTGTGATTCGTCGTGCAATCAATGCCCATCATTTGCATGTATGACGTAACAGTTGGGTAAGTGTAAGTTGATGTGTACGCATTTATTGTTTATTTCCCACTGAAAATTATAAAGACTCCTTGTGCCATTTTTTGCTATGGTGAAGAAGGTTTTCCGGAAGACTGCAAATATGGCTCCTTCTGAATAATGCCAGTCACACATCCAATCTTTGATACATGTATGGTAAGCAATCATCATCCAAGCACCATGATTTGTGGAGAAGTCTTTCTTGGTGGCCCTTATCACTGCTATCCGATTGTTCTGTTGACACTTGTCTGAATCTGAGCCCCAACTGGAGTCGCTCCCATAATTGCACTGGTAACCATAATAGCATTACCCTTCTTTGCCCCATTTCTTCAGATCTGACTCATTTGATCTCCAGTACCACCATTTGGTGTCACATCCTGTTGTTTCCATCAAAGTCAACACCGTGGGAGCATTATTGCCAAAACTCCTGCTTTAACCTCATCACTCTCTACTTTCTCTGCAAAAGTGGTGAACACCCTTAAGAAATGGTGAGTGCCAACAGTAGGCACTGCATTCTTTGGGGCCTTTTAGCCTGTAATTCCTGGTACACTTCTTGGTGAGTTAGAGTGGGCATAAGCTGTTGTGAGCAGCAATAGCAGACTATTAGAATGGCCTGTAGGGAAATTGAGATTGACAAATGTTTTATCTTGGTGTGGGTGGTGCAGTGAGTTGGGTAGCTCTGTTCTTGTCATGCATCGCTATATGCAGATGATGATGTCACGTTTTTTGAAATCGGAAAAAACGCACGTGTATTCTAGCCCTTAATGATCTGCATTCAAATCCCAATGAAAGGTAAAGCTAACCTTTGCAGGATATATTATATTGAGTTCAAATCCCGCTGAGGTTAGCTTTGCCATTCATCCTTATGGGTTCGATAAAATAAAGTACCAGTAATGCACTGGGATTGATTTAATCGACTTTCCCCTCCCTAAAATTGTTGGCCTTGTGCCTAAATCAGAAACCATTATTAGTTCGAAGTCAACTTTGCCTTTCATCCTTACAGGGTCGATAAAATAAAGTACCAATAATAAACTGGGGTAATTGCTGGCCTTGTGCCAAAAAGTAGAAACAATTATTAGCTATAGTTAATATTTAACAGTTTGTAGATGTTACATTGTCGAAAGTTACCAGCCTCAAGGGGAAACTACATCATTTCACATCATTTAATACCTGTGTGAAAGGCATAAATGACACCACATCATCCTTCAGGTTGCCATATCTCTACGAATTCATTGTTTTTTTTTTATTTCTCATTTTTAAATTAATTTCCAGCAGTTTTTTTTTTTTTTAATAATTATTTTTCTTCTTCTAATTGCACCTATTTTTTTTTTTTGTTTTCTTTCATTTACACACACTGTATATGTGTGTCAGTGTATATACATATGTGTGTATGTACATATATACAAATATATATGTATATACATGTGTGTCTGCATATATATATATCGTGTGGATGGGGGCTCATTATATATATATATATATATGTATATTCATAGACACACATATATGTATATATTTATACATGTGGTACTATGTGGTGTGTATATATATATATATATATATATATATGTGCATGGGGGCACTTAATATATATAATATATATATGTATATTCATAGACACATATATATATTTATATATGTGTTACTGTGTGGCGTATATATATATATACTTAACTGATGTATTATACAACTGATTGTAATAAAGAATGTATTTTGAAAACGTGAATAATAATAATATGTGTGCACTGCTCTCTCTCTCTGTCTCTCACACACACACACACTCACTCTCTCTCTCTCTCTCTCTCTCTCTCTCTCTCTCTCTCTCTCTCTCTCTCTCTCTGTCACACACACACTCTCTATCTATCTATCTCTCTGCTCTCCCTCCACCAAGGTGTATAGGTCTTTGGGTTTGAGCAGGTCATTGAAACACATACACACACATTCTGACATGTGTCCTCCCCCCTCACACACACACACCATATGCAGGGGCATAGTAAAGTGGGAGCACCAAAAGGGTTTTTGTCCTCAAGAACTGTGACCCCTTTCTATATCATTGCCCATTTATTCCAACTTCATATCCCACCCTGGTTAACTTAACACTTTTGGCAGCAAACAGATGGAAGCCACCCCTGTTGTATGACAATAAGAGGTTTTTATTTTAAAGTATTTATCATCATCATCATCATCGTTTAACGTCCATCTTCCATGCTAGCATGAGTTGGACAGTTTTGTCCCACTTGAGGCGAGATTGATCGAGAGACCGTGTCTCGCTCATACAGAACTGTCTCTGGCAGGTTTTCTACGGCTGGATGCCCTTCCTAACACCAACCACATTTACAGTGTGAACTGGGAGCCTTTTTACCGTGTCTCACACACGACCACTTTACAGTGTGGACTGGGTGATTTTTGTCGTGTCACCTACATGACCACTTCACAGTGGACGGGAATGGTAGGATGGAGTAGGGTGTATCTAAAAACATTCCATGATAATTTTATGTAAGAACCTTTATTAAGTTATGTCCCCCAACACTAGTACATAATCATCATCACCGTTTAATGTCCATTTTTCCATGCTGAGAGATGAGTTATCCTGTTGTAAGTAATACTAGGTCAGGAGACCATGTCTTGCTCATACAGAACCGATTTTGGCTTGGTTTCTACAGATGGATGGATACCCTTCCTTGTGCCAACCTCAATTACAATGCTAGTAATTTGAAAGAAGAGAAAAGTCGATTATATCGACCGTAGTAAATTACTGGTGCTTTATTTTATCAACCCCCTGGAAGGATGAAAGGCAAAGTTTACCTCAGCGGAATTTGAACTCAGAATATAAAGAACCATAATTAACCCTTTAGCATTTAAACCAGCCATATCCGACCAGAATTCTCTCACCTTTTTCTGTGCAAACCAGCCGTAACTGGCTACTCATACTTATGTTAAGGTATTGTCCTCAAAATAAATAATATCAAAATCTCCTAGATTCGATATTATGTGAGATAAAGTATTTACCACGAAAATACAAAAATAAATATAGGGTTATGGTATTGTTCTTAAAATAAATAATATTAAAATCTCCTAGATTTGATATTATATGAGATAAAGCCTTTACCACAAAAATACAATAGTAAATAAAGGGTTAAATGCAGCAAAGTATTTTATCCGACCCTCACTATTCTGTCAATCCACCAATCTACACCAACTTACTAATGAGAAAATACATTTTACTAAATCTTTGCAAAGTCTTGGTTATTTAAAAGGAAATCATTGGTAGTGTCTTTCATATGTAATATGGTAACAAAAGGCCAATGGTGGGGTTAATAGTGGTTTTGGTGGTGTTGCTGTTTATGATGGTGTTAGTAATATTGGTTTTGGTACTGGTCGTGGTGGTGGTAATGGAGGTTTTTGTGGCTCTGGTGCTGGTGTTGATGGTGGTAGTAGTAATAGTGGTTCTGGTAGTGATGGTGGTGGTGCTGTTGCTTCTGGTAGTGGTGGTAGTAATGGTGGTTTTGGTGATGTTGCTTCTGGTGGTGCTACTGCTGCTTGTAGTAGTAGAAATGGTGATTTTAGTGGTGGTGGTGGTAGTAATGAAGGTTTTGGTGGTGCTGGTGTTGGCATTGCTGCTCATGATGGTGTGTTTGAGGTCAAGGCTTTGCTCTTTCATCCCTCTCATCCATGTCAATAAAGATACCAAGATTTAGCAAAACATCAGTGGTGGGAGATTGACAGAGGTGGGTAGTTTCATTTGATGTAATGGACTGTACTACCTTTTTTTTTAAGGGCAGTGCTGCAGCATGGCCAGTATAACAGAAAGATTTATAGAACAAAAGTATGCCCTCACCTTTGCATTGACATACATACATGCATGCATGAAGGTGGTGCTCCAGAATGGCCTTAGAAGTAACAGCTAAAATAAACTAAAGAACATGTACACACACATACACTCACTCACAAAACACAGACACACACAAAACATAGACAGACACATACAAAACACAGACAGACACAAAACACAGACACACAAAACACAGACAGACACACAACACATAGACAGACACACACAAAACATAGACAGACACATACAAAACACAGACGCACACAAAACACAGACACACAAAACATAGACAGACATACAAAACACAGACACACACAAAACATAGACAGACACATACAAAACACAGACAGACACAAAACACAGACACACAAAACACAGACAGACACACACAAAACATAGACAGACACATACAAAACACAGACACACACAAAACATAGACAGACACATACAAAACACAGACACACACAAAACATAGACAGACACATACAAAACACAGACAGACACAAAACATAGACACACAAAACACAGACAGACACACAACACATACAAAACACAGACAGACACAAAACACAGACACACAAAACACAGACAGACACACCAAACATAGACAGACACAAAACATAGACAGACACATACAAAACACAGACAGACACACAAAACATAGACAGACACACAAAACACAGACAGACACACAAAACATAGACAGACAGACACATACAAAACACAATAATAGACGCACACAATACACACAGACACACAGACAAACAGACCGAAACATACAGACAGAGACACACATGAACCCAAAACGACCAAAAATCAAGTAAATGAAAGAAAAAGGGTCAATAAGAAATTGGTTCCTCTCCGTATTTTCTTTTCTTTCTTTTTTTTGGGGGGGGGGGGGCTTTTTATTTTATTTTATTTTATTTTACACTCACTCACAAAACACAGACTGTCACACACACACACAAAACACAGACTGACACACACACTCACTCACTCACAAAACACAGACTGACACACACACAAAACAGACTGACATACACACACAAAACACAGACACACAAAACATAGACAGACACATACAAAACACAGACAGACACAAAACATAGACAGACACATACAAAACACAGACACACAAAACATAGACAGACACATACAAAACACAGACAGACACAAAACACAGACAGACACACAAAACATAGACAGACACAAAACACAGACAGACACACCAAACATAGACAGACAGATACAAAACACAGACAGACACAAAACATAGACAGACACACAAAACATAGACACACAAAACACAGACAGACACACAAAACATAGACAGACACACAAAACATAAACACACAAAACACAGACACACAAAACACAGACAGACACACAAAACACAGACAGACACACAAAACATAGACAGACACAAAACACAGACACACAAAACATAGACAGACACACACAAAACATAGACAGACACATACAAAACACAGACACACACAAAACATAGACAGACACATACAAAACATAGACAGATACATAAAAAACACAGACACACACAAAACATAGACAGACACATACAAAACACAGACAGACACAAAACACAGACAGACACACAAAACACAGACAGACACACAACACATAGACAGACACACACAAAACATAGACAGACACATACAAAACACAGACAGACACAAAACACAGACAGACACACAAAACATAGACAGACACAAAACACAGACAGACACACCAAACATAGACAGACACATACAAAACACAGACAGACACAAAACATAGACAGACACACAAAACATAGACACACAAAACACAGACAGACACACAAAACATAGACAGACACACAAAACATAGACACACAAAACACAGACACACAAAACACAGACAGACACACAAAACATAGACAGACACACACAAAGCATAGACAGACACATACAAAACACAGACACATACAAAACACAGACACACACAAAACATAGACAGACACATACAAAACACAGACAGACACAAAATACAGACACACAACACATAGACAGACACACACAAAACATAGACAGACACATACAAAACACAGACAGACACACAAAATATAGACACACAGAACACAGACACACAAAACACAGACAGACACACCAAACATAGACAGACACAAAACATAGACAGACACATACAAAACACAGACAGACACACAAAACATAGACAGACACACAAAACACAGACACACAAAACACAGACAGACACACAAAACACAGACAGACACACATACAAAACACAGAATAATAGACCCACACAAAACACACAGACACACAGACCAAAACATACAGACAGAGACACACATGAACCCAAAACGACCAAAAATCAAGTAAATGAAAGAAAAAGGGTCAATAAGAAATTGGTTCCTGTCCGTATTTTCTTTTCTTTCTTTTTTTTTTTTGGGGGGGGGGCTTTTTGTTATTTTATTTTATTTTATTTTACACTCACTCACAAAACACAGACTGTCACACACACACACACAAAACACAGACTGACACACACACACTCACTCACAAAACACAGACTGACACACACACTCACTCACAAAACACAGACTGACACATACAAAACACAGACAGACACAAAACACAGACAGACACACAAAACATAGACACACAAAACACAGACACACAAAACATAGACAGACACACCAAACATAGACAGACACACAAAACATAGACAGACACAAAACATAGACAGACACACAAAACAGACAGACACACAAAACACAGACAGACACACAAAACATAGACAGACAGACACACACAAAACACAGACACACATACAAAACACAGAATAATAGACGCACACAAAACACACAGACACACAGACAAACAGACCGAAACACACAGACACACATGAACCCAAAACGACCAAAAATCAAGGAAAATGAAAGAAAAAGGGTCAATAAGAAATTGGTTCCTCTCCGTATTTTCTTTTCTTTCTTTTTGGGGGGAGGGGGGGTATCCCCCCCCCCCCCCCCTGTCCATCACTTCTAGTCATTACAACAAAAACAAACAAAATGTTTGTTTTGTTGGGGGGGACGGGGCTTTTTTTTTTTCTGGAAGTTCAAACAAAATGGAATTGTATTCTGTTTGTGTGTCTACCTCTTACTTGGGGGGGGGGGGGGTTCTTTAATCCTACCTCCTCCCTTCTCTAAACCTCTTTCTGTTTGACTGTTGTCTCCTTGTCCCCTTCTATCTGTCTGTCAAACACACAAACACACACACATATATATATATGTGTGTGTGTTTGTGTGTATCTCAGGTTCAATCGGGGGTAACCACAGTAAGTAAGGAACTCAATACATAGAAATGGCTTCTACAGGACTAGAACTGTTTCACTCGAAGAAAATCATCAGGAAAGCCCTGATGATTTCCTTCGAATTAAACAGTTCTAGTCCTGTAGAAGCCATTTCTATATTATATATATATATATGTGTGTATCATGATGATGATATATTTATATATATATACATATATGTGTATATATATATATATATATATATATACATATATATATATATATACATACATGAAGTACTGAAATTGCTGTGCACATAGGTATATATATACACCTGTGTCTAATTTACATTTTGTTCCAGGTATGGAATGTTCCTCTCCTTTTGATTTTATCTTGCTATCTCTCTCCCTTACTCATACCTCTCTCACTATCTCTCCCTTCCTCCTACACTTCTCACTATCTCTCCCTCCCTTTCTCTTACTATCTCTCTCCCACTTCTCTCACTATCTCTTTCTCTTACTACCTCTCCCTTCCCCCTCCCACAGAAACATTGGTAGGATCATCTAATATATAAAAAAGAACATTTCTCAGTTAATCCCTCCCATTATTTGAAAAAAGGAAAAAAAAAAAATTAAACTCGAATGCAAGGTATCTTAGGAAAAATAAATAATTTCTTTTGCCTTGACACAGAGTTTTATGTTTATTTATTCATTTTCTTATTGTTTGGTTTTGTTGAGGAGATAAGGGACATCTTTTGCAATCGAGGATGACAACTGATCCAGCTGGATCCCCAAGCCTGGCCAGCCAGGCTCATGGATGTTATCCAATCTTCTTGCTCGAGGTCTACTGGGTCTCCTGTCGGTTGGTTTTGCCCATAAAATCTGTCCAGTGATCTTTCCTGAGATATTCTAACCACATGCCCAAAGTATTGGAACTGTGATCTCTCAATTCAAAGAAGTAGCGACTCTCTGATCTCCGAGCTACTCACTCTATTGAGCAATGTTACTCTAAAGACCCTTCAGAGGAATCCCATTTTGGCCACTTGTATTCGTGATCATATTCTTTCAGTAATTACCCAAGATTCATGACAATAGGTAAGGGTTGGCATGAAAACCAAATTGAAGATATTGAGTTTGGCTTCTGACACCCTGGTTGGATTTGAACAAATGGAACAGAGATCTGGAACAAATATTGCAACACACTCTAGCATTTCTGCCAAATCAACTGCCAGATAGGATGCATAAAAAAATTAATTATCGACAACCAGCTGAACCTCAGCCGGCTATGGCCAGGTGAGAGAATTCTGGCTGGATATGGCCGGTTTATAATAATAATAATAATGAAATTATTGTGTAAAGTGCTCAGGTGCACTACAACTCGTCAATATAGTACATAGAATAATACACAAATGTCAGGGAAGTACATGTGTGTATGTGTTAGCTGTAGTGTTGGCAGATCTCGGGAAGCATGGAGGCCTTAAAGGATGCAGTTTAAATGTTAAAGAGTTAATGGAATATAAGTATAGCAAAATATCTATAGGCAAGTAATAGGCTAGATGTATGGTATGTATATTGACCTCAGCAGGATTTGAACTGAGAAGCAGAGAGCTGGAACGAATACCAGTTATGGCCGGTTTGAATAGAAAGAGGTGAGAGAATTCTGGTCAGATACGGCCGGTTTAAAGATACCACATAGTACTGGCCTATTATGTATGTGGCACTATTGGTAAGTATCTTGCATAAAGAACTAGTTAATAATAATAATGTTTCTACTTTAGGCACAAGGCCAGCAATTACCCAGTGCATTACTAGTACTTTATTTTATCAACCCCGTAAGGATGAAAGGCAAAGTCAACCTCGGCGGGATTTGAACTCAGAACATAAAGTGCCATAACTATATGTTGCAAAGCATGGTATCTGATGCTCTACCGATACTGCCAAAATGAAAATTATTGTGTACAGTGATCAGGTGCACTACAACTCATCAAAGGTGCATTCATGAAATAATGTACAAATGTCAGGAAAGTGAACAGTGTATGAGTGATAAAAAACAAAATATCTCCTTAGTAGATTGCCTCAAAATAGTTGTGTCCAACCCATGCTAACATATCCAAATGGACAGATGATGATGATGATGATAATAATAGCTGGAATGAGAAAGAAAAGCGAAACAAAAGATTTTCGTTTGGCAAAATTGATTTTTGATAAATATTTTTTATTCCTCCAGATTTTTTTTTGTTTGTTTTTAAATTATATTTTATTTTAAACAATGTCCTAAAATATAGATTAGAAAAAAGAAAAGAAATTGGAATCCTCTCCCCCACTCTCACCATCCCAACCCACACCAGAATAAAGCACTTTGAAATACATGATGCTGTTTATTAGTTATTATGGTTATAATATAAGATAGCATAACATAACATACGTATATATACAGTGTACCCCTGGCATTCACAGAATTTTCCTTAGAACCTAACTAATAATTGTGCATGGAAACTACTGCATATTCGTGGAATCGTAAATATCTTCAATTTTTTTATGGCCTTTTTCGTGGCACTAGATATTTTTTAACGGTAAATTATTAATAACAATATACAGTATTTGCCAGCCTATTGGACGACCCTTCGCATAAGACACTCTTTCTTTTTTTATTATATTTTGACATTTATATGGACCACGTCCAATATTCCCAGTTTTTCACTCTTCGCAGGTGCTCTAGGAACGTAAGCCCTGCGAATACCAGGGGACAACTGTATGTATAGAGACAGAGAAAGAGATGTTATTGGTGTGACATGCAGATATAAAAAGTGCAAAGCTTGAAAGTGTGACTTCAGCCTAAGGTGGTGGTGATGATGATGATGGTGATGTTATTAGCTGTAGTGATGGCGATGGTTGTGGTGATGGTAGCGATGGTACTTGTGGTGCTGGCAGAGGACTGAAGCCGTGAATTGGCTTGTGCTTGGAAGAGGTGCAGTGACCAGCATAGCACTTAAACTATGCGTGTCCATCTTCTGTATATATATATATAGTGATTGTTTTCGCATACATTCAAGAGGAGGAGGAAGAGGACAAATGGATTCTACTACTTGCTTACAGAGGGGAGTTTTATCTCCAGCTCAGCCTTCAGTAAGTAAGCTGATGAGCAATGGTGTTCCATCCCAACCTGTCTGCTTCTCTGGCATTGTATATCTAGAACTACATTATCCAGTCAGCCTTCAGTAAGCTGATGAGCAATGGCGTTCCAGCTATAACCTTCCCATCCCGACCTGTCTGCTTCTCTGGCATTGTATATCTAGAACTACTTTATCCAAGGTCTTTCTCCCCTTTTTAAGATAGGATTTAATTTAAGGGAGATATCGCTGCTAACTATAGCAGCTTGAACGACAATATAGACGTTCCTCCGTTGGTTTGTTAAATATTCTATTTGATGATATCAGTTGTTATTAAGTGATCAAACACCTCCATCCAGACAGATATACTTGAGCATATCTATGGGTACAAAACTGCCAGTTAGTTGTATTTATTGGGGATTTCCAGGCATGGTCATTCTGACATCTCTTTCCTGTGCATTTTCCTTATAGGTAAGGCTGAAATTGTGCTGTCCCTATTGTAAAAATATTAACCTGTTCACGGCTGTGCATATTTTACACAGCTACAGTTGCTGTGCCGGTTTTTTTTCCAGTAAAATGAATATTTTGATTGACTAATGTCACATCAATAAACTAGTAACTGTATCTAGCTTTGAAGTTATGAACTGTTGGAAAGGAGTTCAAACATGTTAAGACGAGTTATCTTGTCTATGGTACAAAAGAGGTTAAAGGATTTTGTTGAAAGAGAAGATTAGTTGCAATATTAAACTGGTCAAATGATTGCAGAGGTTTCCTGTACTGTTGATGTAGCCCTTAACCCTTTAGCATTTACATTACTTTATATTTTTGTTGTAAAGGCTTTATCTCACATAATATCAAATCTATAAGATTTTGATGTTATTTATTTTGAGAAAAATACCTTAACATCAGTATTAGCAGAAAGAGATTAGAGAATTCTGGCTGGAAACAGCCAGTTTAAATGCTGAAGGGCTAATATAAAGATACCAAGGGAGTCTGTTGTATTAGGTTGATCAAACAACTACATAGAGGTTTCCTACACTGATTCATCTGGTCCCTATTTTTAAATGGCAAGGAATTTGTTTCCCTGCCATATAAAAAAAGAATGCTTTATGGTTTTATCACGGGAGGAAAGGCAGCATACATCGATTTTTCTTTTTTTTTTACAGGGTCTCCAAGATTAATGAGGGTGGGTGAGGGGAAGGAAGGGAGATTTCAATATTGTCAGACTGGAAATCTGACCTGAATGCTTGCAACAGAGCGGACTCCACTGAAGGCACTGAATGGTCAGATGGTGGTGTTTAACCAAGTATGAGGAGGGCAGACAAGTTTCTTGACCTCCTTGCGGTGAGCCCTTGGAAACTGATCACTGATTATAATCAGGTGAACAACAACAGCCTGAAACCAACTCATAACCCATGCAAGCATGGAAAGATGGATCCAGCTGGATAAGAGGGTTGCTTCTGACAGGACCCACTAGTGAGTTTGGGAACTCTGCCTCCACAACCCTCCCAGAAATAAGTGGAAGAAGAGATTTAGGGCCACTAAAAGGGATAGATCACATGATCATATAGAAGCTGCCACAGTGATTCTCATATGAAAATGCAGTCTTAGAGATTTGTTGGAAGAGGAGGGATATTTGACTGCCATATTGTGTAGGTCATATGACTGGAATTTCTCAGTGGATGAGGCCCAATAGAGATAACCCTTACATATTTTGGAGACTCAATGCAGTGTATATTTGTTGTTGATCAAGTCAGTCCTATTCAATAGGACTGATCAAGTCAGTCCTATTCCAGTTGACATATAGCTAAAGGTGTTTAAGCTGGCATCATCCTATTAGCTATCTTTTTCTTTCAGACATAGTGTATCTAAGACTACTTCATTCAATGTCCTCATCCCTGTGCCGACTATAGGGAATATAATTTGAGAAGATTTTTGTTGCTATTTCTAGCTGGCCAAGTGACCATATAGCAGCTACAATCATTTATATATTTGTCCCACATGATGCCAGGTGTTGAACACATCTGTTTTAGTCCTCTTTCAGATATAGAATATCTAGGAATACTTTACTTAGTGGGTCTTGCTTCTATTGATTGCAGAGGGTGTAATTTGAGGGAAGATTTGGCTGCTATTTCTAGCTGGCCAAATCATCATATAGCAGCTTGCTGCATATATATATATATATTATTTGTACAGATTAAAGCTTAAGCAAAGAATTGCTGTTTTTATGAGATCTTCTGAATATATATATTCCTCACACAAGATGCCAGATGTTTCAACATTTGTTTTAGTTCATCTTTCAGTTTAGTTTAATGACACCTCTCTTGTATTTGAAGTTGTTGTTCATTAATATGCAACAAATCCTAAGAAAATGAATATAAATCACCTCAAACATTGTTATCAATAACAACATGATCTAAGAAGTTAAATAATTTTGTTATATATATATATATATACAGGGTGGGGCATAATTCCTGTTACAAAGTTTTAAATCAATTTAAAAATACATTATGTTGCTAATATAACTAATATATTTGTATCAAATCCATGCACTATAACCATATTAACTATTTTTCAGAAAATTACTCCATTAACTATTTGCAATGTCCATAGAATTGAAAAGAAAGTTCATTATAGAGAAGCATGAAAAAGGCCTGACTCCACCCAAGATATTTAAACTGGGGAAAATTCTTAAAATCAATAGAATGTTGATCAAAAGGACAATTAATCGATTTAAGGACACTTCCACACCCAAAGACAGACCTCAATCCGGACACCCTCGCACCTCAAGAACACCAAAACTTGTTAAAAGTGTGAGGGAAAAAATAAGGCGTAATCCAAGAAGGTCCATGAGAAAAATGGCAGAAGAAGCAGAAACATCGCCGAGAACTATACGGAGGATATGTCGAGATGATCTGGGGATGTCACCCTATAAGTTCCAAAAGAGGCAGCTTCTTTCTGCAGCCACAATTGAAAATAGGCTCTCGAGAAGTAAACTGTTATTGGACCATATCAAAGATGGTACGCTGCAAAACATGACCTTTACAGATGAGAAGTTATTCACTGTGCAGCAGTCTCACAATCATCAAAATGATCGAGTACTTGCAAAAAGTCTCAAATCAATTCCTTCAAGTGTAGGAAAAGTGTTCAGAACAGAGAAACCAGCATCAGTGATGGCTTGGGCAGCCATTTCTGAAAGAGGGAAGTCTCCTCTGATTTTTGTGCCTCAAGGAGTTAAAATTAACAAAGAACTTTGCATAAAGGATATTTTGGAAGGAGCACTGATGCCATGGTGCATATCTGTTTATGGCGATGACATTTGGACTCTCCAACAAGATGGAGCGACGAGCCACACTGCTTGCGTAACACAACAGTGGTGTAGAGACCATTGTCCTGCATGGATCAGTAAGGAAGAGTGGCCTCCGACATCACCAGATCTCAACCCTCTCGATTTTTCCTTATGGTCAATTCTTGAGAGTGAAGCCTGCTCTACTCCTATTGAAACTCTAAAATCAAAACTGAATAAAGTATGGGAGAAAATACCCATGGAAACTGTTCGTGCAGCCATCGAAGACTTTCCTACAAGTCTTCGAGCAGTAGTGAGAGCTAGAGGAAAGCATTTCGAATACATTTTTGGGCAGTTGTTTAATAGTATATTACTTACTATTTGTTGAAGTCAGATCTTGAAATAAATGTTTTTTTCAAAAACTATTTGCATTTTATTTTGTAACAGTTTTTATGCCCCACCCTGTATATATATACAGAGAGAGAGATAAAACAGGCTTTGATTATGAAACACAGAGCAAAGTTCGAAATCAAGTGCTTATGCTGTATTTGACTAAATAAAATTAGTCTGTTAGTGGGGATTTAAAACCCTCCGAATGGGAAAAGGATGAGTATTGACATATACAGGGTGTTCCCCCAAAATGTATACACACTTCAACAGCATTCTAATACGTATGTGTTTATATTTTTTGAGACACCCCTATATATTTATATATATATATGTATGTATATTAGGAATTTTCAAATAGATCTATATGGCTATGGATAGAAACAAGATACAAATTTTAACTTTGAAAATGTGGGAGTCCCAAACACAGAAAATATAGGTTGAGAAAATTAGGTAATTTTCTCAACTACCATTTATAGAGATCAACTGTTATTATAGATATTTTTTGCATTTGGGACTTTCACATACTCCCTGTGCTTCAATAATTCATAAGGTTTATGAATTTTAACAGAGACCCTTCTTTTTAATAAAAACTTTACTATTTATAGAGATCAACTGTTATGGGACTTTCACATACTCCCTGTGCTTCAATAATTCAAAAGGTTTCATTTCATTTCATTTTACGTCCGCTTTTTCCCTGCTTGCAAGGATGGATCTTAATATTTTAGACAGAGACCCCCTTTTTTTTTTTTATTAAAACTTTTTTTTATAAATGTTACTCCAAAAATGGGGTCTCTATTGAGGAATTGACAAAGTTCACATTTCTATTATAGGTACCATACAAACTTGATATATGAGAATTTTGTTGACAGTCCCCAGCAGACCATTTCACATTACCTTGGACTGTCCCCTCACCATTTTTTTTATTTATTCATCTGGAAATTAAATGAAACAATGGATACACACAAAGCTGCAGGCATGGCTTAGTGGTTAAGAAGTTTGCTTGTGTGTGGTTTTGGGTTTCATCCCACAGTATGTCACCTTGGTTGGGCAAATGCCTTCTGCTATCACCTCAAGCTGACTAATCCCATGTATGTATATAATATATATATATATATACACACACACACACATATATATATTAGTAAACTCCAACTATATATATATATATATATATACATATATATATATACACACACACATATATTGGTAAACTCCAATATAACAATACATATATATACATATGCATATATATATATATACACACACATATATTGGTAAACTCCAATATAACAATACATATATATATATATATGCATATATGTGCATATATATCTATCTATATATATACATATGCATATATGTATATATATATATATATACATACATATGCGTATATGTATATATATATATATATATATACGTGTGTGTGTGTGCCTGCATGCATCTTCATATCAACAATATTTAAATGTAGTGGAAATGTTTGGTCATGTCCCATATAAACAATATGTCCCTCAGCTAACTGACTCAACAAAGATCTGCTGCATACACCACACTTAGAAATTACTTAATGGTTGACATCAGAAACACCATCTGGCCTTAGAAAAACTGTCTTAAAAAAAGTGTGGGGCAGTCTCATCCTGGAAGAGTAGTTGCAAAATGCAAGATGATGATGACGGCACACTTACATTCACACACAAATATATAGATGCGAACACACATATATACAGAATGTCCCCCAAAAATGTATACATACTTAAACAGCATTCTAATAAGTGTGTATACATTTTTAAGGACACTCTGTACATGTATATATACACACACACTCATATGTGCATATATATGATGATATATATATATATATATACATACACACACACACACACATATTCATATACACACTCCCATTCAGACATACATACACACAGATACACAGACACACTGACACATACATACCCCCCCCCCAAAAAAAAACATGCACTCATATTCCCATACATACATACAGACATACATAAACACACACATTTATATTCATATAAACACATACACACACAAACAGATATCTAAACACACACACATATCTAAACACACACACACACACACATATAATCAGGTAAAATTCCTCATCCCTTTGATTTCTGCTTATCAAAGTGTAAAATAGCTGCCAAATCTTATCTTGTTTGGTAAAGTCAGCCGATATTTTCAATCAAGTATGGTGGTAGTTGTGGTGGCGGTAGTAGTAATGTTAGTGATGGAAGTGTTAGTGGTAATAATGGTAGTAAAATTGGTGATGGTGGCAGTAGTAGTGTTTTTTTGTTGTTTAAACATCCCTCCTTAACACCACCACACACAAATGTGTGTTGAATTGATAAATAGAAGATATATGAATTGTAACAAGGATACATATATACACACCCCAAACCTTCACAGAACAATATATCACATATATATATATATATATATATCATATACATATATATATAGATAGATAGATATATATATCATATATATATATAGAGATAGATACAGATATATGACATATATATATATATAGATAGATAGATAGATAAATATAGATATATATGACATATATAGAGAGATAGAGAGATAGATAGTTAGATAAATATATATATATATATATATAATAAATAGAAAAACCCAGTGTTGTGAAAAAATGTTATCTTTTTTTTTTAAGATCTTAATATTGTGTGTTAATATTTAAAAAAAAAAAAAGTTTCCAAGTTAGTTTTTTTGTGTGAAAGTGGGTGGAGTTAAGGGTGGAGTCAGTTATGCAAATTTCTTTTGATCCGGGATTGGAGATTTCTTTTTAATATAAAATTTTTTTTGGTATGTTGGGGGAAGAGCTAGTTTTTATTTTTATTTTAAATTTATATTTTTATATTTTATCATTATATATTGTTTTGGTTTTCAAAAAAAAAAATGTCTTTATATATACACACATACATACATACACAAACGCATACATTGTATGTACTTTTATATGATTTGCCTTTGTATATTGTGATTTTTTTCAATTGTTTTTTTTTTTTTATTAATGAAATAATGGTTTCTTATTTAGGCACAAGGCCAGCAATTTTGGGGGGAGGGAAAAGTCGATGAAATTGACTCCAGTGCGTGACTGGTACTTTATTTTATCGACCCCCTCCCCCCCGTAAGGATGAAAGGCAAAGTTAACCTTGGCGGAATTTGAACTCAGATCATAAAGGCCCGTAACTCTATGCGGCAAAGCTTGGCGTCCGACCCTCTACCGATACTGCCAATCCACTGCCCTTTTTATTAATGAAATAACATTTTTTTTTGCAGCAGAACCCCACTCCCTCTTTCATTCCTTCAAAAATTCAGCAGGAACTCCTCAAGCCCCCTACACTAACCCTAACCGAATTATATATCAAACATTCTTTGAGATGACACACACACATGTAGCAGTATGGTGGCTATATATACACACAAAATATAACATACAAATGTCTGACTGCTGCAAAAATCTGCTTCAAATGTTAGAAAGATTTGAGGGCTAATTTGACAGTACAGCTAAACTATGATACTCCTTGCATTCTCTCCCTAATTCTTTCTTGGACCTCCCCAGTCAATCAAGGTTTTCTAGACGTACTTATTGCCATATGTGAGTTTAACTCTAAACATTTTGTAGCCATTTAACCCTTTAGCATTTATATTACTCTCTATATATATATATATACTGTTATATTTTGATGATAAAGGCTTTACCTCACATAATATCGAATCTATGAGATTTTAACATTATTTATTTTGAGAAATAAATAATGTTATAGCCAGTTTCACTAGAAAGAGGTGAGAGAATTCTGGCTGGATACAGCCAGTTAAAATGCTAAAGAGTTAAACAATAAGCAGTTTTTGACCCTCACCTCTTACTCTCACTCTTTCACAAACACTCAAGAGACAGAATACCTCCACTCCATGTTTTACCACTACCACTCTCTAAGTCACCATCTTATTTTATATATCAACATATATCCACCTGCTGGAGGGAGTGTGTGAGGACCCTGCCCCCATGACCCTTTCAGGAATAAGTGGGCGAAGAACAACATATCTCCCCCTCTCTCTCTTTTTCAAGCAATTGGAATACTTTTTCACTATGTTTCCCCTTCTTCAGTTTTATCTGATATGTCAACACCTCTCCCACTCTCCAATCCCTATCTCTCTCTCACTCTCTGATGCCTTTCTCTGCCACTCTCCAATCCCTATCTCTTTCTCACTCTGTAATCTCTTTCTCTCCCACTCTCTGATCTCTCTCTCTTTCTCTCTCACTCTCCTTCTCCTCACACACTCAAGCAATTGAAACACTCACACTTAATGTTTGCCTTTCTTCAGGTTATATATGATATGTCAGCAACACCTTCTCTTTCCAACTCCCACACTCACTCAAGAACTTCAACCCCTTCACTGAATGATGTACTGCCACTTCCCACCTTCCCATTTCACTTCATATGCAAACATCACACTCTCTCTCTCTCTCACTTCCACACACATACACCCTACCCCTGTCCTCCCCGATCCCCTCATTAAACCATCCCAAATCCTTGGTTGCCTTCATTAATAGCTATCATTAGAGCTTTGTGGAATTTGTCGATGGAATCGTAGTCTGGTAGACACAACTGGTTGAAACTAGAACAGACAAGAAATAAATTTCAATAATAATGATAATAATGGTTTCTTTATTAACCACAAGGGCCAACATGAAGAAAAACATTACAGATGGCACAGAACGGTACAGGACGATACAAAGTGGGTTTTGGCCGTGTAAAAAGGTTATAACAAGAAGATAGAAATGTGTAAAAACAAATAAAAAAAAAAAATTCAAACAACAATAATAATAATTGTTTCTACTTTTGGCACAAGGCCAGCAATTACCTCAGTGTATTACTGGTACTTTGTTTTATCGACCCCGTAAGGATGAAAGGTAAAGTTAACCTCGGCGGGTAATAATGATTTCATTTATTGGTTACAAGGGCCGACATGTAGGGGACAATACAAAGACAGGGACAGTGGGGGGTTTACAATAAGATCGAGTAAAAGGGACGCAACTCTATGCTGTCAGTTACGAGTGTTCCAGTTGATACGATCAATGGAATAGTCTGCTCGTGAAATTAACGAGCAAGTGGCTGAGCATTCCACAAACATGCATACCCTTAACATAGTTCTCATGGAGATTTGGTGTGACAAGGCTGGTCCTTCGAATTACAGGTACAATTCATTTTTGCCAGCTGAGTGAACTGGAGCAACGTGAAATAAAGTGTCTTGCTTAAGGACACAACGCGCTGCCGGGATCAAACTCACAACCTTATGATTGTGAGCCAAATTCCCTAACCCTAATTGTTTCATTCGAAGGAAATCATCAGGAAAGCCCAATGATGATTTCCTTTGAATGAAACAGTTCTAGTCCGGTAGAAGTGTAGAAGCCATTTCTATATTAAATGTTGTACATACTCTCCTAATGTATTGAGTACCTTACTTACTGTGGTTACCCCTGATTGAACCCAGGACTCACACACGTATATACATATATGTGTGTGTGTATATATATATATATATATACACGCACACATGCACACACACACACACATATATATATATATATATATACACACACACAGACAAACCCACTCACTCACACCCATTATATATATATATTTAGTTTTTTAACTTACCATGTGTGTGCAGTAGGCAATGTGTTGAATGTAGGAACAGCAGTGATTTGAAACTTGGGGTTCAGCTCTGAAAACCCTCCTGGAGGCAACTGGGAACAACCTGTGGTGAATTGCAGTAGTCTGGCCATTTGTTCTTCGGTGAAGCTTGCAACAATTGTCCAAAACCAATCTAGCACCTAGTGAGATATGAGGTCAGAGAGGTCACAAGAGATTAGAGAAGTCACAAGAAGTCAGAGAGGTGACAAAGGTCACAAGATTGAAACAAGAGATAAGAAATGACATATAAACATTGGAGGTGATATCAATAGAAAAATGTTAAGTTGGTGTAGAAGAGGGAAATGTAACCAGTGGAAGAAGTAGGACTAAAAAAGAGATCTAAAGTATGAAAGAAAGAGACAAATTATAGTGAGATAATAGTGATAACAGAGAAGGTGAACAGTCAAACAGAGACTTACTTTGCCAAAGGCTGCTGAAGTGCCACATACAGAATGGTGTTGTTTGAAGTCAGTGATGCTATAATTACCGGTACCGCACATTAAAAGCTGAAATGACAAAAAAAAATAGGGTAGAAGGTGGGATAAAAAGGTTGGTTAATATTTTTTAACATAAGACCCGTTCCATCCTTGCAAGCAGGGAAGAGTGGATGTAAAATGATGATGATGATTCATAATATAGAGTGGTGCAACTTCCTTAACCCTTTAGCATTTACATTACTCTATATTTACTATTGTATTTTCACGGTAAAGGTTGAATCTCTCATAATTATCTCACATAATATTGAATCTATGATATTTTGATATTAATTTTGAGAACAATACCTTAATATAAGTATGAGCAGCCAGTTTGAACAGAAAGGGGTGAGAGAATTCTGGCCAGATATAGCCGGTTTAAATGCTAAAGGGTTAAGGTGTAACCTTTTAGCATATATAGAGTGGTGTTGGATATGGTTAGGTATTCAGGTAGAGTGGTGTGTCTTATCTAAGGTTTAACATTTTACAATTCATAATATAAAGTGGTGTTGGAAATGGTGAGATATTCATGGTTTTATTTCAAGCTCAATTTTTTTTTATATCTCTTTTTTGTTTCCTCTCTCTAACTCTCTATCCCTCTTTGGAAAAAATCGGCTGTGTTCAGACTTGGAGAGATGAGCTCTACTAGGTTTTCAAAATGCCCAAGGAATGCCATATGTCACTGTGGCACCTTTACAACACCGTCAGGAATTACAGGTCGTTAAAGACTTACATAGATGACCCAACAGGGTTTCACCCCAAGTCAACTGATGACCCAATAGAAGCTCTCCTCACCACAGGTTCGAGCACCCTACAACAGAAGTCTCCAACCACGGGGCCGTAAAGAAATAATTAACTTGTTTAAAATTATATAAGAGTTAAATTGAATATTGGACTTTAATTTTAAAAGATTTGTTTAAATATTCAATATTTATATACTCAAAACACTTTTTCTTCCCTTTAATAAATTGCTCTCTTTATCGAAATGCACTTAAATAATACATATGTGCAACTACTGGTCCGTGGAAAGATTGTCTGGCATGAAGCTGGTCTGTGGTATAAAAAAGGTTGAAGACCACTGCCCTACAAGGACTTACCTCAAGTTCATTCTCATCAAAGATACTCAATAGGTTGTCAGGAATAAGCTCATTGAGGCCCCGCAGGAAACTGTCCACTTCTTCTTTCACTGATGCTGAAAGTCGGTGTTCAGCAAGTAGATCAAGGTACCAGAGTTTGTTCTTGTTCGTCACTGGAATCTTGGAGCCGTTCGGAATGAGATCAACAACCTGTAATAGAAAGATGGAAAAAATCTTGAAGAGAGGGGAAAAATTGGTGGTGGTGACTGTGTTGGCGTTGGTGGCTGTTAGTGGTTGTAGTGATGGTTGTGGTGTTGGTGGTGGTTGTGGTAGTGTTGTTGGTGGTTGTAGTAGTGGTGGTTGTGGTAGTGTTGTTGGTGGTTGTAGTAGTGGTGACTACGATTGTAGTGGTAATGGTGATGATGATAGTAGTGGTGTTGGTGGTTGTGGTGATGTTTGTTGTGTTGGTGGTGGTTGTGGTGTTGGTGATGGTTGTCGTGATAATGGTGCTGATGATGGTGGGATCCTCTCTTTATATGGTCACTCAACTTGCAAAAAGTAGCCACAAAATTCTGCCCTCTATCCCCCCCCCCCCCCAAAAAAAAAACAAGGTTAATAAAGTGCTATGTACCCTGCACTTACCCCTATTAGCTGTCCAGTGCACTCATTGTACTCTTCTTCAGAGAATGTCAGTTCCATGTCAGAAACATCATTTTCTTCAATATACAGGATTTTGGTTTTATAAAGTTCGGGATCATCAGTTTCGAAATACTGAAGAAATAGCAACAAAATATAGCAACATTAAAAACTGAGGGTGGAGGGTCAAGCTTTTTAACCCTTTTGTGTCCACACTGTGGGGTGGTCATGTGGGTGACACGGCAGGGAGCACCCAGTCCAACTATAAAGTGGTCATGTAGGTGACACGGTAAAAAGGCAGGCTCCCAGTCCACACTGTAGAAAACCTGCCAGATACAGTCCTATGCGAGCGAGGCATGGTCACCTGATCAATCTAGCCTCAAGTGGGGCAATTCCTGCTAGCGTGGAAGATAAATGTTAAACGATGATGATGATGATGATGATACCAAACTGTCTGAAATTGCCCCTGGTATTTGGATACAAAGCTGTTTATTTACTGTTTCTTTGTTTCTTTTTGTCCCACACACACACCAGTCTCACCTCATACTGTAAACCACACAAACATCTAATAGTCATTTTCTCTTCTACCTGTCTTCTCTTATTATCTGTTTACCCGGGTGAAGTTGGGTACATCAGGTAGTAATCTGATATAAGAACCTTTTCTTAAATTATGTTACAAACATGTATGTCTGAACCGGTAACTCCTGGTGGATTTGTAGGGGTGCTGTAGTGAGATCTAGTGTGTCTTGAGCACTTTACATTACTTTATATCATTATCATCATTTCCGTTTAATGTCAATTTTTCCACGCTTGCATGGGTTAGACAGGTCGTCCACGCCGGGAGGCAAGTCTGGCCAGGGCTGACCTGTGTCTCACTCCTTTCTGTTCAAACAGTTCGTAACTGGTCACTTATACTTACGTTAAGGTATTGTTCTCAAAATAAATAATATCAAAATCTCATAGATTCGATATCATATGAGATAATTGTGTAAGATAAATCCTCTACCATGAAAATACAATAGTAAATATAGAGTAATGTAAATGCTAAGGGGTTAATGTAAAAAATAAAATATTTCATCTTACCTTATAAGTAACACGTAAGCCAATAAGTTGGGCAAGGAATGATCGGGAGAATTTTGCTTTTACCAGTTGCTTGTAGCTGCCACCCAGAGATGATTCATAGAGGCATTTGGCAACTATCTTGCCAGCAAACTCATAATACTTGATCTTCTGGGCTGGCTGACGCTTGTTGTTGGGATGGACCTATGGTGGGAAAACAAAAAGAGAAGGAGATTGAAACTGGGTCTGAGGGGATTGAAGGTGGGAGTTTTTCAGTACACAGTGTACCTCTGGCATTCACAGAATTTTCCTTAGAACCTAACTAATAATAGTTCGTGGAATCATAAATATCTTCTGCGATTTTTTAATGGCTTTTTTCGTAGCAATATAGATTTTTTCCTGCATAACACTAAATTATCAATAACAATGTACCATATTTGCCGGCCTATATTTTACTTATGTTTTGACATTTATAGGCATTTTTATGGACGACGTCCAGTATTCGCGGTTTTTCACTCTTCACGGGTGCTCTAGGAACGTAACAGGGGACAACTGTATATCTATTTCATGTTGTGAAACACCACCATCATCACCATCCTCCTCACCACTGGTTTTTCCATACTTGCAGGGATTGGACATATGTTGTGCTTTTCATAATTTTTATCAGTGTTTTTTCTTGTAGGATGTCCTTCCCATCACCAGCCACTTTACGGTGTGGAATGAGTGCATATAGTATGGTACCAGCATTAGAGAGGTTGTCTGATCAAACTTAAGCGTCCTCTCTACCCTGTATCAGTTTTTCTTCAGAGTGACTACTTCCCTAGATGAGATGCCTTCACTACAGCTTGTGGAGCTCACAGATATATATTTGTATAGACACACAGATACACAGAGGCACTACTGATACACAAACACACAGGTACACACATAGACACTCCCTAGTACATATAAGTGTGTGTGTGTTGGACTGCCATCAGTTCTGATGACAAGTGTTCCATGAAAACCAATGTCCCTTCTCCACACAACTGATGTTGTCCAGGCAAAGACTGATACAACTTGGCATCAGTGTTGTTGCCACTCATTTTTTTCCATCTGAGTGAATTGAAACAATGTAAAATAAAGTGTCTTGTTCATGGCCAAAATGCACTGTAGGGTCTGGAAATCAAACTCACAATCTAACAATTGTGAGCCCAACAACTTTAACCATGTAGTTTCACTTACACATACACACAGTTAATGGAGAATCTACTCACCAATCCTTGGGAATCATCTGCTGCAAATCTTTTAAACAGACCTGAAGCATTTGGATCAAACAGTTCTGTACACAACACCTCAAACCATTCACGTCTAAGGCCACCCCAGTCGAGACCTGAGAATATAATATATACAATGTGAAAGTTATGGCCAGAGAATGTGGCAACAGAACATATATAGACTGTGGAAAATTAGCAACAGAATACCGACTGTGACTGTAGCAACAGAAGATAGACTGTGGGAAATTAGAGAAAGAAGACTGTCTGCGGAAATTATCAACAAAAAATAGACTGAGACAATTCTAAGGAGAAAATGCACAAAGAACAACAAAACAAATCAACAATATTTACCTTCTTCTCCATAGAAAGTAATTTCGAAATTCCGACACCAATCAGATATGTCAAAATTCTTTGTGGCTTTATATGACTGGAAATGGTAAAAAGGAAAAAAGGATGAAGAATCATATGTGGTGCCCCAGCATGGCCTCAGCCAGATGGCTGGAACAGGTAAAAGAGTATATATTGGTAAATATATACATGTATGTGTGTATGTGTTTGCGTGTATACATATATTTATTTATATATGGCTGTGTGCTTTAGAAGTTTGTTTCTAAAGTATGTAGTTACGGGTTTGGTCCCACTGCATAGCAACTTGGGTGTCTTCTGCTATAGTCCCAGGCTGACCAATGAATGATTGGTGACTTTTGTAGATGAGTACTATGAAAGCTCATCATTTGTATGTCTTCACGTCCAAAACACTATTAGTCGGAAGAATGAAAGGCAAAGCTGACCTCGGTGGGATGTGAACTCATAATGCAAAGAGTCAGATTACTGAAAGTCTTTGTCTGACGCTCCAACGATTCTGCCAATCCATTACCCTCCCTATGATTTAATAATAATAATAATAGTTATTTGTGATTTAGGCATAACGCCAGCAATTTTGGGAGGAGGAGAAAATCGATGAACCCTTTAGCATTTAAGTTACTCTATATATACTATTGCATAATTATCTCACATAATATTGAATCTACGAGATTTTGATGTTGTTTATTTTGAGAACAATACCTTAATGTCAGTATGAGCGGCCAGTTACAGCTGGTTTGAACAGAAAGGGGCGAGAGAATTCTGGTCGAATATGGCCGGTTTAAATGCTAAAGGGTTAAATTGACCCCAGTGCATTACTGGTGCTTTATTAAATCGATCCCATAAGGATGAAAGGCAAAGCTAACCTCGATGGGATTTGAACTCAGAACGTAAAGGGTCATAACTCTATGCTGCAAAGCATGTTATCCGATGCTCTACCGATTACTGCCAATCCACTAGCCCAAAGAAGCAACAACAAATGCTCTAATTTATAAAGGAGGAACAAATCAAAAGGAGAGGTGGTGATGACAGCAGTGTTTGAGATAGAAAACAAAAGTACAGTGACTTACACTATGTAAAATGTGATAGCGGTCAGCTTTGATTTGTAACCTGTCATGGCACCGTTTGTGATGTAACTGGCGAATCTCATGATTAAAAAAATTCTGTTTATCTTGGAACGTCTCAGAACCACCTGGAATTAAAACAATTCAACAAAAATTATTATTAAAAATACAAAACAAGCAAATATAACCATGATAAAATGCACCCAGCCCACTCTGTAAAGTGGCAGTGTTGGTGCCATGATTAAATGTACCCAGCCTACTCTGTAAAGTGGTAGTGTTAGTGCCACAGTAAACTGCACCCAGCCCACACTGAAAAGTGGTAGTGCTAGTGCCACAGTAAACTGCACCCAGCCCACACTGAAAAGTGGTAGTGCTAGTGCCACAGTAAACTGCACCCAGCCCACACTGCAAAGTGGTAGTCCTTATGCCATGATACAAATCATCCAGTCTATCCAGTACCAGGGTTGATTCTTCCTCTATATCTCTTTCTCCTTCTTTGGAAGAAATTGGTTGTGTTCAGACATTGTGGGACATGGACTCTACCAGGCTTAAAATGCCCAAGACACACTATGTCACGACGCCGCCCTTAAAACTTCCTCAGGAGTTACGGGTACAATACATACAAACTACCACAACAGTCACTCAAGCCTCACCCCAACTTCCTTATAACTACAGTCTTGTGACTGTGGCACCACCACCACCACCACCACCACCAACAACAACACTACCACCATAACCAACAACACAACCACCACCAATATTACCACCCACACTACCAACAACAACAAAACTATCACCAACAACAACAACAACACTACCACCACCACCAGCAACAACAACAACACTACCACCACCACCAACAACAACTAACACTACCACCACCACCACCACTACCAACAACAACAAACATCAGCAACAACAACACTGAAAGAGATGAAACAACTAAAGAGAGAAAGTTACCAATGTTTTTCAGTAAAAAACTGGTAAAAGTGGCAGCAATGATGTTACGTTCTTTAGCTGCAAGGACCACTGGTGGTTGAGAACCATCGTCTATGGTGAAGACAGACTCATTGTCGTATTGGTTGTTGTAGCCATTGAAGTAAAACTGAAAGAAGAGAATGAGATAAACTGTCAAAATGGTTGTTATAAACCATTGAATATACTGTCGTATTGGTTGTTATAAACCATTGAAGTACAATTGAAGGAAAAGAACGAGATATACTGTCGTAATGGTTGTTATAAACCATTGAAGTAAAATTGAAGGAAAAGAATGAAAGGGATGAAAAGCAAAGTTAAATAATAATAATAATAATAATAATAAGAAGAAGAAGAAGAAATACCTTAGTTGACGGACAAACACGGAATGTAAAAAGTTTTTTTGCAAATAACAGGAAGTAGAATTCTTTCAGTGTTAATTGCTGCAAGAAAAACAAACAAAACACACATATATATATATATATATATATACGAAAAACATGGGCGGAGGTGGTGAGAACAGACCTCAGATCGCTGAAGCTCACGGTGGAGATGACGAAGGACTGTGAGAAGTGGAGAGATGCTGTGCTGAATAAGACCCGTCCCACCCTTGCAAGCAGGGAAGAGCGGACGTAAAATGATGATGATATATGGTGTTAGGAAGGGCATTCAGCTGTAAAACCCTGCCAGAGACACGGCCTCCTGACCATTCCCGCATCAAATGGAACAAAACAGTCTAACCCATGCTAGCGTGGAAGATGGGCGTTAAACGATGATGATGATGATGATGATATATATATATATATATATATATATATACATATATACAGGGTGCCCTCAAAAAATATATACACACTTCAACTGCATTCTAATAAATATTGCCTGTGCAGGTAATCCAAGTGTGTTTACATTTTTTGGGACACCATGTATATACATATATATATATATATACCATGTATATACATATATATATATATACCATGTATATACATATATATATACCATGTATATACATATATATATAGCCATGCAAGCGTGGAAGATGGACGTTAAACGATGATGATGATATATATCATCATCGTTTAACATCCATCTTCCATGCTAGCATAGGTTGGACAGTTTTGTTCCATTTGATGCGGGAATGGTTGTAGAATAAGGAAATACAAAGTTCACCGAATCGCGTAGCCACTGTCATCATTGAAATATATATCACAGCCTTATCAATAAAAGACTTTATCATCCAAACTTAGTATTTCCTTATTCTAAAAATACTCTGTGACTCCTATGTGGAAAATACACGTTGAGTTCTTGAATTGAATTACATCAATGTTTTTACAGTATATATATATATATATATATATATATACATATAGTTAAAAATGAACAAACAAAACACAAGAGGCAATTGTACAGTTATATTAGTTTTATACGTATAATCAGCACTTTGAAAAAAAATCTTTAAATCAGAAGGCATAACTTGGATGTTATAGCTGGTAATATGTTGACAAGAGGGACATAGCTGGTATCTATTAATTGGATGGGCACAGCTGGTACATGTCAACTGACACTTTCTGCAGATGCTGACAGAATATTTTATTATGTTATTGAGGAAGAGTTTGGTCATGTGACTAAACAAGGAGTCCTGAAGCAGTCAAATGTTCAGTTTTCACTTGTTTTTCCATCACACTAAAATAGGTTTGTTCATTTAAAGGTTTATAGTATCTTTACTAGTGGACAGATTTTTGTGAAAATTTGCAGTAAACTAAATTAAACCTTTAGCATTTAAACTGGCTATATACGGTCAGAATTCTCTCACATCTTTCTGTTCAAACCGTCCATAACTGGCTGCTCATACTTATGTTAAAGTATTGTTCTCAAAATAAATAATATCAAAATCTCATAGATTCGATATTATGTGAGGTAAAGCCTTTACCGTGAAAATACAATAGCATATATAGTGTAATGAAAATGTTAAAGGGTTCATAAACAATAAAAAAAAGATATATTTGAAAAATGTTTCATACCTTTGGAGACATATAGACATAAACCTTCTTGGGCTTCTCCAGGCGTTCATGATTGCAAGACAAAAGCCGTGCCTCATACCATATATCATGACTTCGTTTAGCAAGACTTTTCTTCACTCTTGTTGTATCAGAACCTGGCAACAATAACAGTAGAAAATATATAGTGCATAACTCGGAGATCAGAGAGTCACTCTAGGTAGAGGTGCTACTTCTCCAAATTGAGAGATCACAGCTCTGATACTATGTGCTTAGAATGTCTCAGGAAAGAATCGCTGGACAGATTTTACGGGCAAAACCAACCAGCAAGAGATCCAGGGGTAGACCCCGAGCAAGATGGTTGGATAACATCCATGAGCTTGGCTGGTCAAACTTGGGGATCCAGCCGGATCATGCAGGATTGCTGCAAGACAATTTAGCGTAACTGCAGTTGGGACTTGAAAGAAAAAATAGGTATATTTTTGGCTATTATTTATTTGCATTTATAATGTTATATATATATATTTAATTAGAAATTGAACAACACACAATATAACAACTCCATTACCAAAGGTTTCTGGATCACAGACGATAATAATATACGTCTGGATCAGTCGTCAGACAGTGCTAGCGTGGAAGATAGACGTTAAACGATGATGATGATGATATATATATATGTATACACACATATATATATATATATATATATATATATGTTGGTGCCGCGCCATCCAGGCCGAAACAAATGAGATCGTGTAGGTGTCACGACAAAAAAACACACAGTCCACGCTGTAATGTGGCCGTGTAGGCAACACGGTAAAAACCTCCCAGACCCACACTGTAAATGTGGTTGGTGTTAGGAAGGGCATCCAACTGTAGAAAACCTGCCAGACAGTCCTATGCGAGCAAGACAATCACTCTTGCCTCAAGTGGGACTACCCCCGTCCAAACCCATGCAAGCGTGGAACACGGACGTTAAACGTTGATGATGATGATGATGATGATATATATATGTATACACACACACATATATATATATATATATATGTATACACACACATATATATATATATATATATATATATATATATATATATATACGCATGTATATGTATATATATATGCATGTGTGTGAATATGTATTGAGCAAAGGCGCAACAACAACATAAGAATATAGAAGGATGCAATAGCGACATTGTCATAGAAACACTCACAGTTCAGTACCAGTATATTGAATTCACCGTTCTTCAGTTTGACATCTCCATAGGTGACGATAGCCTGGAAGCTCCCTGCTTTGACCATACAGATGTGCATGGTCAACCTTTTAGTGGTTGTGTCATAGAAGATTTGTGTCGTGGGTATATGTCGGCAGTTGGTGCCAGTCTGGGGGTGGTCAATGGAAATAGCACAACATTACTTGAGTAGGGAACAGAAAGGGGAAGGACAGAGAATGAGACTGAGAAAGAGAGAGAGGAAGAAGAGAATAAGGGAAGAGAGAGAAGGAGAGAGGAGAAAAAGAGAAAGTGAGAGAAGGAGATTAATGTCAGAATTATTCAAAACAAAGAAAGTTATTTATATGACTAAATCCCTCCAAATTGTTGATTATTTTCAATAATTATTCAAAACATATAGGCAGTGTCTTTCATTAGAAATATGGTAACAAAAGTGTTAAAAGATTTTTGGTTTTTAACCAGGCTTTACATATTTTTCATTACCTTTTCATTAGAAATATGGTAACGAAAGGGTTAATACATTTAAGCCAGCCGTATATGACCAGAATTCTCTCATTTCATACTGATGTTAAGATATTGTTTTCAAGATAAATAATATCAAAATGTCATAGATTCGATATTGTGTGAGGTAAAGCCTTTACCATGAAAGTATAATAGTATATATAGAGTAATGTAAATGCTAAAGGGTTAATGCAAGGATTGGGTAGCTGATATGTTGTAGAGGCGATGAGAGAAAGAATGGGAGATATATGAGGACTACATGTCCCCACTCCCAGACGACTAAGTGGTTTACACAACAATGCCAGATGTTTTTTTTTTATTTTTTTTTTTACTTACCTCTCTTACACGTATCTTAAAGTAGTTCTGGTGGTCAGCTTTGTAAGGGGTTAAATTACCAAACATATCTCTGGTCTCAATGGTCAGAGGGTAAGATGTATCAACAGTGCAGACGACAGTGGAACTGTAGTTCATGAATTTGGTCTTTGTGGCATCAATGGATCCTAACAGACAGAGAGAGAAAGAAGGAGAAATTAATAGCAATCTGGAAGGAGGGAGGTAAAGATATATGAAGATAATTGGTATTTGTGGCATCGATGGCACTTGAGAGAGAGAGAGAGGGAGTGTGAGAGAGAGATTGCGAGGGAGATTGAGAGAAAGGGAGAGATAATAGAGGCAAGGAGGGATGGAGGTAAGAATATATAATAATTTGGTTTTTGTGGTAACAATGGCTCCTAATATATAACACAGAGAGAGGGGAGAAGAGAGAGAAAGAGAGTGAGAGAAAGTTGATAAGGAAAACATATCAAGACAAAAAGCATTCCAAAATAAATATAAATTCAATAAAAACTGAAGTAGAGTCAGTCTGAGTAGGATTAACAGACTGTGCTGGAAATAACAGGTTATGTTATACTTCATAACTGCACAGCACTCTATGTCTTTTTAACCCTTTTCATACAAAACTGGCCAAAACTGGTTCAGGTTTTATGAAACAAAACAATCTATTTTAAAGTGTTCCTATCTAAATTAAAACTCTCTAACTACGAAAGGATTAATTTGGCCTATTTACTACTCGGCGCATGGCGTAGTGGTTAGAGCGTCGGGCTTACAATTGCGAGGTTTGAGTTCAATTCTCCGACCGGGCTTTTCATTGTGTTCTTGATCAAGACACTTTACTTCACGTTGCCCCAGTTTACTTACCTGTAGAAATCAGTTGCGACGTCACTTGTGCCAAGCTGTATCGGCCTTTGCCTTTCCCTTGGACAACATCGATATAGTGTATATATAAAGTATAGAGTGTATATATAGAGTATATAGTGTATATATATAGAGAGTATATAGTATATGTTGTGACGTCACTGGTGCCAAGCTGTATTGGTCATTGCCTTTCCCTTGGACAACATTGGTGACGTGGAGAGGGGAAACTGGTATGCATGGGTGACTGCTGGTCTTCCACAAACAACCTTTCTTGGACTTGCGCCTCAGCGAGAGAGACTTCTTAGGTGCAAATCCCATGATCATTCGTGATTGAAGGGAGTCTTTACTCTTTACACATCATCATCATCGTTTAACGTCTATCTTCCACGCTAGCATGATATTTATATATATGTAGAATACAAAATGTAGTGCAGTCCAAACATCCTTAAATCACACCCTACTGTCTTAAAAAAGATAGGACCTATTGGATAATGTTGTCCTGGATATGCATGATAAAATGCACCCAGGGGGAACTTTTTAAGTGCAAATTCCATGGTCATTCGTGAGCAAAGGAGGTCTTTACCCCTTTACTACTTCAAGTAAAACATACAAACACAAACCACAATGCCCCCCCCCCCCCCCCCCACACACACACACATTATACACACACAACTCCTTACCTGGTTGGAAATATTTTCTGAAAGGGCTTCCTTTGATGTGTTTAGATCCGACCAAGATTGACACAAGGTACTCTCCGGAACGGTGAACTGTGAACGACACTCTTGCCTCATTTGACCTCTCTGGTTCCTCACTGCCAAAATCAATCGTCGTAGCCACCTTGGAACCAAGGTGGAAAATTTCCACTAGGATGTTATCATAATTTGACACTGGGTAAGGTTTGCTGTTTTTCTGATAAAACTGCTTGTGTGAGAGCATGTATATATATATAGATATATACATATATATATATATATGCGTATATATATATGGGGTGGGGTGGGGGTGTAAAAATAAATAAATAAAAGAATGACAAAGAGAGATCATCATCAACAACAACAGTAACAATAATATCAACAAGCAGATACACTATCATATATTATATTTCTAATCGTCTTTACAGATAAGCTACCACGTGGATAAACTAGCCCGAAATTTTTTTACTCACTGCAGCCCATTTAATGTTATTATCTATATATTTTGTTGCGCAAACAACTTGGTTAAGTGATCAACAACGAATCGAAGACACTGAAAAACAATAAGTAGTTCACAACAACAGCAACAGTAACAAAAAAAACACATCTTTAAATATCGCAACTGGTCATATATTGAAGTGGATACAACTACAACATTCGCATCAGCAGCTAAAAGAACTAATAGACCCACTGCCATCACCATCATTATCGTCATCATCATTGTTTCCATCTTCTACTGCTACTTCCCCTTCTTCATCTTCTCTCCCTCCTCCTCCTCCTGCTACTACTCCTAGTGGCCAAAGCCAAACATTCCATTCTACCTCGCCAGTGACCCATCCCAACCACTCTTACTTCCTCCAAATCCCCACCACCATAGCTCCACTAACAACTCAAGTACCATTGCTACTACTACTACTACTATCTCAGCCAGTGTACAAAATCAACCACTGCTCCTTTCCCCCTCTCCATTCAAGTCAAACAATTCTAAATCTCAAGCTATTCACAATCCACCGCCCACATAAACGATGACGGGTAACGGAAATCCACGGACTGCCAGCTCAGAGAGCACTACTTGCCTAGCCACAGACATCATATTGAAAATCATCTCATCAACACAAAATCAAGATATAAAAAGTGTCTTGTCGAAATATGATATCAAACAGGAAAGTGGAGCAATATACAAAAATATTTTCACAAACTGTAAGTTTACGATGTTAAAGAAAGCAGCAGCTTTCTTGAATGATGGTGTTCAAGTTGAGCTCACAAAATCAAACCTCACCAACTGGATTATAACAAGAATTGAAAACTTCCTCCCGGAGACTTGCAAAATGTGTGACAAACAGTACTGCATTACATTTGGGCAAAAACCAGCTTTGGCATGCTTCATCTGTGGACAAGGAATACACGAAGCATGCTACTTAAAAAAGATAAATAACCACACACCATTCCAGATATTCTAGGCCTACACTGGCTATGCGGTTATTGTTCACCAAGGGCCACAATAACGAATGACCCTAGGACCCTACCACAGACAGGCCGTTCCAAACAGACATTGATTGGCGAAACTGACATGGCAAATAAATCCTGCCACACACAGGCCATCCAAGTGCCTCTTGTAAATGACAAGAATGAAGACAATGACATGCAAACACCTACAAAACAAGAAACAGGAGATCCTGCAGAAAAAGACCAAACTTCCCACGAAAAGAAACAGATTCAGAGCAAACACTCAAATGAAGAAAGGCCAGTATGTATCCATTACAGGAGCAACAAGTGCAAACATGGTCTTTCAGGTAAAGGGTGCACGTACAGACACCCCAAACCATGCAAACCATATATCAACTTCAGTACTGATCGAAAAAAAGGATGCCAAAATGGCCGAGAATGTGAACTCCTTCACCCAAAGATGTGCCGCAATTTGCTGAGAAAAAAAGAATGTTTTGAGGAGAATTGTAAATTTATGCACCGGAAGGGTACAATTCGCATAAAAACTACTGAACCCACACCACCAGGACCAAGCTCAGCAGGGTATGAAAACCATTTCCCAAAAATGCAGAAACCAGGACATGGCTCAACAGTGAATGAAAATCCTGCTACTCAATTGCACACATCAGCTGTAACAAACCCAAACTCGCAGAAATTCGATACAGTAATGAATGGAAGCAGTTTTTTAGGCATAATCTACCAACTACAACAACAGCTGTACTCCATACAGATGACTCAGCAAAACCAGGCAACATTGATACAAAGGCTGACACCTGGACTTACAGGGCACATACAACAAATACAGACAGCCCAGCAGACCGAATATCCAGTCAGCACAGTCCCAGCAACTACAACAGTCTTGCCAACAATAGGGCAGATGTATCCAGTACAACAAGCATAATAACAGCAAATATCCAGGGTCTTTCTCCGAAAACAAAACAGTGTAAAGTCCCTTTCTTAGAAGAATTAGCAACAGAAAACAACTCCAAAATAATTGGAATTACTGAAAGTCATCTCAACGAAAACATCTGCAACAGCGAAATCTTAATCAATGGATTCAACATCTTCAGATGTGATAGACAAGTCAGATCCCATGGGGGCGTTATCATGTATTTCCATGATACCTATGCATGCATAGAACTTGTCAATGAATCAAATGCCTACTGCAACCTGCTGTGCATAAAAATCATCCAACTTAATACAGTTGTAACAATAATGTACAGACCGCCAAACAGCCCAACATTATCCTTCACTGAGCCACTGACAAAGCTCCAACAAATTCTGGGAAACATGGCGAGTCCAATGCCAGACATTATCCTCCTTGGTGACTTCAACTTCCCTAACATCATCTGGCCACATGGACACATACTAAAACTGGGGACAAAGGCTGAACAAATACAGGCAGCCAAACTGTTGGAAGTCACAGAGAAATTATACCTCAAACAAATGATGACAGAAGCAACTAGAAATAATAATACGATCGACTTGGTTTTCACCAACAACGAGGACACGCTATTTGACCTTCACTCAACCCCAACAATCCTTTCAGACCACAATATTATTGAAATGCATTTACACATTGGTAATGAGCCCAATGCCACAACTCTTAAACAAAAGGACATGCCAAAGCTATGCAGGTATGATTATCACCAGGCAAATTGGGAAACTATTAACAACCAGTTACAAATCATTGACTGGGATCTCTACCTTACTGGGCCAGATAAACACAAGAAATTCTTAAACAAGATCGAAGAAATATGTGCAAAAAATATTCCTCTTAAGAAAACCAAATCCACAAAAAAACCTGTACCACGAGAGCGAAAGATCCTGATGCGCAAAAGGTCAAGACTAAGAAACAAAACATCTAAGCTGACATCAAAACATGAACTACAGAAAGTCCTTGACCAAATATACAGATTAGAAGACAATCTAAAACAACACTATGATGAAGAACGTAACAATGCAGAAAAGAAGAGCGCCATAGAAAACATCAAGAAAAATCCAAAATGTTTCTACAGTTTTGCAAAGAAATACTCGAATACCAAGTCAACAATAGGACCTCTCCAGAGACAAAATGGGGATGTAGTGAATAACCCTATTGAAATGGCAGAAACGTTGGGTCAACAGTATGAAAGTGTCTTCAGTGAGCCATCTAAAACCATGAAGATCCATGACCCAGGAGAATTCTTCAAGGATATCGACCATACTAAACCTACCCTATCCGACATTGATTTCAACCCAGAAGACATAGAAAGAGCCATAGACAAGCTCTCCATGCACTCGGCTGCGGGGCCTGATGGTTTCAATGCCATGATACTTAAAAACTGCAAGGTACAATTGTTGAAACCCCTTTACATGATATGGAAGGAATCTATGGAGAATGGCAAAATACCAAATACATATAAAGAAGCACACATAACTCCAATACATAAAGGGGACAGCAAATCAAAACCAAAGAACTACCGACCAATCTCACTGACATCACACATTATCAAGGTCTTCGAAAGAATAGTTCGTGGAAAACTGGTTGAGTTCCTGGAATCCAACAATCTGATGAATTGCAATCAGCATGGATTCAGGTTAGGTAGATCATGTCTTTCCCAACTACTGGCACACTATGACCAAATCCTAGAAAATCTAGAGAATGGATACAACACAGATGTTATTTACCTCGACTTTGCCAAGGCATTTGACAAGGTAGATCATGGCATCCTGGGACACAAACTTCGAAAGCTAGGAGTAGGAGGAAAAGTTGGTACATGGATACATGAGTTCCTTACAAATAGAACTCAAACAGTCACTGTGAATGGAACCCATTCAACACCATCACCTCTGACCAGCAGTGTTCCTCAGGGTACAGTACTCGGCCCGATCCTGTTTCTCATCCTCATCTCTGACATAGATGAAGATACAACCAGCAACGTCTCATCCTTTGCTGATGACACCAGGGTCATGAGACAAATCAAAGACGAGGTGGATACAGAGGCCTTACAAAAGGACCTAACCACCATATACAAATGGCAGGAAACAAACAACATGTTGTTCAATGATAAGAAGTTTGAACTAATTCGCTACGGAACAGATCAAGATCTGAAAAATACAACAAACTACAGAAACCCATCAGGACAACAAATAATGGAAAAACAGTGTGTGAAAGATTTAGGCATCCACATGGGAACCAGCCTAAAATTCAGAGAACACCTTGACTCAGTCTGTCTTACTGCAAGAAAGTACAGCGGGTGGATCTTGCGCACCTTCAAATCAAGAGATACCTCAACAATGAAAACCCTCTGGAACAGTATGGTACTTCCGAGGATTGACTACTGTTCTCAGTTGTGGTCACCAACAACAAAGGGCCAACTATCTAAGATGGAATCGCTCCAAAGAAATTTTACCTCATATTTCTCAGAAACGAGGGACCTGGACTATTGGCAAAGACTCAAAACCTTGAAGATGTACTCAATAGAAAGAAGATTTGAGTGATACCGAATTATATACATTTGGAAAATGATAAAGCAAAAGGTGCCAAACTTTGGTATCAAAACCTACCACTCACTGCGCCACGGAAGACGCTGCCAGCTACCACCAATCAACAAAAGGGCTGGCCAGGCAGCAAAAACCCTGCGAGAGTCAAGTCTGTTGGTTCGAGGGGCACAACTATTCAACTCCATTCTGGTACATGTCAGAAATCTATCAGGATGCAGTGTGGAATCATTCAAATTGCAGCTGGATAGATACTTAAGCACCATTAGAGATGAACCCCATCTCCCAGGATATACACAACGAGCACAAACTGACTCAAACTGGCTCCTACACATGTCAAAATTAAACAGAGAATCCAACCTGGCAACCACACCAGACTCTGAGGGTGGAGTCTTCGACTTGGCCTGAGCATGGACTCAAACTCAAATGAAATGAAATGGTAGTTAAACCATTGTAGCTGGTCTCTACAATAGTGTGATATTAGCTACAGTTGTGTGGTGTTGACTGCAATGGTGTTGTATTAGATGGTGTGGTGTTGACTGCAATGGTGTGGTGTGATATTAGCTGTGGTGGTGTGGCGGTATTAACCATTTTGGTGTGGTATTATCTGAAATGATGTAGTGTTAACTAAAGTGGTGTGATGTTAACTGTAGTGGTTTAGTGTGGTGCTATTAACCATTGTGGTGTGGTGTTAGCTGTAGTGGAGTGGTGTTGGTTATAGTGGTGCAGTGTTGGCTGTAATGCTGCAGTGGTGTTAGCTATAGTGGTGTGGTGTTAGATATAGCGGAGTGGTGTTGGCTGTAGCGGAGTGGTGTTGGCTGCAGCAGAGTGGTGTTGGCTGTAGTGGAGTGGTGTTGGCTGTAGTGGAGTGCTGTTGGCTGTAGTGGAGTGGTGTTAGCTGTAGCAGTGTGGTGTTGACTATAGTGGAGTGGTGTTGACTACAGCGAAGTGGTGTTAGATATAGTGGAGTGGTGTTGACTATAGTGGAATGGTGTTGATTATAGTGGACTGGTGCTGACTACAGGGAAGTGGTGTTAGATATAGTGGAGTGGTTTTGACTACAGTGGAGTGGTGTTGACTATAGTGTAGTTGTGTTAGTTATAGCGGAGTGGTGCTGGTTATAGTGGAGTGGTGTCGACTACAGGGAAGTGGTGTTAGCTATACCGGAGTGGTGCCGACTACAGTGGAGTGGTGTCGACTACAGTGGAGTGATGTTGACTATAGTGGAGTGGTGTTGACTACAGTGGAGTGGTGTTAGCTATAGTGGAATAGTATTAGCTATAGTGGTGTCGACTATAATGGAGTGGTGTGATGTAAAGTAAACAAACACAGGTCCTTACCTTCACAGTAAAAGTCATTGTTTTACCAACATCTTGAGGCTCCGTCCAATCCCAGAGGACCTTGCAAGACTGCGGTGCTGGATACCTGCCTATGAAGAAATCCAGGAACGTTATCTTGGTGTTTGGAGTGGTTTCTAACCATGGCATTGTACCATTTAGTGACATCACTGCGAAGCCCACAATAGCTGTCAACAGCAACCAGACTGAAAAAACAAACAAGTGTTTCTACTTTAGGCACAATTTAAAAAGAGAGGAGAGGGAGTCGGTTACAGCCAGTTTGAACAGATAGCCGTGAGAGAATTCTGGCCTGATATGGCGAGTTTAAGGAACAATAATATAAATTTCTTTTCTTCTAATCAATCAACAAGATCCCACACCTCATTCGCTCACTGATTGGGGTGGAGTTCGTCAAAAGTAAAAAGAAATACAGAAAACAGCAGAATAGTTCTTACCAAAACTAAACCAACTGCTGGAAATACTCGGAAGTCCTTTCTTCTCTTGAAGATTGAGGGCAGCAATCCCTTTCTTAAAAGTTAAATAATCTTTTTGATTTTTGTCATGTTCTGTGATCTTGTGGATCTCATTATCAGTTAACTGGCTTAAACGACTGAGATTCTCTACAGAGAGGGCTTTTAAACTGAAATATAAGAGACATTATTATTAATAATAATAATGATGATGATGATGATGATTTATAAGACATGATACAAGGCTACACATTTAAGGGAAGAGAATAGTTAATAATAGGCAGGTTATCTGCTTAAATGACTGAGATATTCTATCGAGAGGGCTTTTAACCCTTTCGCATTTACATTACACTATATTTACTATTGTATTTTCACAGTAAACACTGTATTTTACATGATATCCCGCATAATATCAAAACTATGAGATTTTAATATTATTTATTTTGAGGAATAATAATTGTTTCTACTTTTGGCACAAGGTCAGCAATTATCCCAGTGTATTACTGGTACTTTATTTTATTAACCCCGTAAGGATGAAAGGCAAAGTTAACCTCGGCGGGATTTGAACTTAGATCATAAAGGGCCGTAACTCTATGCTGCATAGCATGGCGTCTGACACTCTACCGGTACTGCTTTCATATACACCCCTATGACATGTATATTTTGTATATATATATATGTATGTGTGTGTGTGTACACAGAGAGGTATGTCTCAATCCCTTCCCACCCATCCCAGCTCCTACCAACACCAGAACACAGAGAGCCTCAAAAAATACAAGGCATTTTATTTGATGCTCTAACACTTCTTTCAATTAGGTGCTTTACAGCCTTGAAAAAATGTCAATACATAGTACCTCCGGCATCCACGGAATTTTCCTTAGAAATCCAACTAATAATTGTTCGTGGAAAGCACCACATATTCATGGAATTGTAAATATCTTCCACGATTTTTTTAATGCCTATTTTTTGTGGCAAAATATATTTCTTTAATGCTAAATTATTAGTAACAATATACTGTATTTGCCAGCCTATTGGAGGCCCCTTCACATAAGACACTCCCTCTTTTTTTATTATATTTTATATTATATTTTGAAGTTTATAGGCATTTTTATAAACCACATCCAATATTCAGTTTTTCACTCTTCGTGGGTGCTCTGGGAACGTAACCCCTGCGAATACCAGTGAACAACTGTATACTCACCTAGAAAAGTAGCTAAGGAGTCCCTGAGTCTGTAACCACTTCTGGAGTTGTTTCTCTCCCTGGAGAAGAATGATGGCTTTTCGGATCTTGCCCAATTCCAGCGATGAAAGAACATGAAAACTTTTATGCTTCTTTTCATCGAAGGCAGCAAAACTGGTCAAGGGATGAGACACCTTATGATCAAGAAAATAAAGAAATGTGATTAATCATAAACTATAAACATTGATTATAGCAAAAAAAAGTTATTGATTAGATAAATCTGAATATGTGTGTATATGGATATATACATGTATGTGTGTTTATATATATATATATATAATATATGTGAATTTCGTTTATCTAAAGATATACGGTATGTTTAATAAATAAACATTTAGAAAGCCTTGGCTATGAATAGAAGACTGGTGGGTCAACGCTACCGAGTGGTGTCCAGCAGGAGCAAGTGGGATAACTGTCTATGCATTTTGAAATTAGATGTACTCATCAGGACGATGCTTCCCTCTTCCTACTGCTGGACACACACACACAGACAGAGAGAGAGAGAGAGAGAGAGAGAGAGAGAGAGAGAGAGAGAGAGAGAGAGGAGAGAGAGAGAGAGAGAGAGAGAGAGAGGAGAGAGAAGAGGAGAGAGAGAGAGAGAGAGAGAGAGAGAGAGAGAGAGAGAGAGAGAGAGAGAGAGAGAGAGAGAGAGAGAGAGAGAGAGAGAGAGAGAGAGAGAGAGAGAGAGAGAGAGAGAGAGAGAGAGAGAGAGAGATATATATAAGATATAACGAAGGAAGTGTGGTAAGGAACAGGTGGACCATAACGCGCCAGAGTACTCGATACTTTGGGTAGTTGAGTGGGTTATAGGAAAAGGTTCAGGACCCCGACGGCAGAGCTCAAGCCGTTTCGACGGCTATTTCTGGACTCCAGAGCTCTGCCATCAGGGTCCCGAACCTTTTCCTATATAGCAAGCATGGAAAAACAGTTGTAAAATGATGACACACACACATGGAACCTCTGGAAGACTTGTGATCAAAGATATTCCAGCTATGATGATGTATGAGAGAGAGAGCATGAAAGAGAGACCCATGGAATCTAACTTAAAAAACAATCATTCACAATTGCAGCAACAGAGTGTAGAAGAGACTAAGACCATGTGTATATGCATGTGTAGATGTGTGTATATGTATGTGTTGATGTGTGTATCAGCATGTGTAAATGTGTGTGTGTTAGTACATGCATGAATGTGTGCGAGTGCACGTATGTTGGCAACACATCCCAGCAATATCAGAGATTCTGTGATGTCTTTGTCAATAGACTGCTGCTGCTCCTGTTGTCATATCTACCATCATCTGAAGTGATTCCTTGCCAATATTGATTACATAATCAAACTTGAACTTGGGGCCAGGTTTACTGCTTCATAGCAAACAATGTGATATGATGATATTGCATAGATACCATATATTACGGTACTGTCGCTTTTCTATTAATATTGCAGACTTTGAATATAAATATGGTTGACATTAGGAAGGGCATCTAGCCATAGAAACCAAGCCAGAATCAGTCTATACGAGCAAGACACAGCTACATGACCTGGCTTGTCTCATAATGGGACAATTCGTCTAACTCATGCTAGTGAGGGAAAATGGACATTAAACGATGATGATGATGATGATATATATATATATATATATTTGTTTTGCAAGGTTTTTGATATGAAATCGTGTCGAAACAAATATTGTTATACTTGGGGATGATGTGCGACGAAAGAAACTTTGATAGAGTATTTATATATATTTATATCTGTATTTTTAACTGCTGGTCAATCAATGATAAACATTGATTGCCAAATAAATTAACTATGGAGATATAAAAGATACAGAAGCAAAAACCAACCCAAACCAAACAGTGAGTGTGTTCTGTTATTATTTCTGGCAATATTATAACAGACCCTCCCCAAGTATAACAATATATATATATATATCAATAGTAAAGGTGCAATTGGATTGCGTTAACAGGGGGTATGCCAAGATGAGTACTTGATGCTATTGGGGAGCAAAGCATCGATTTTGGATGTGAGTCTACATGTGAGAACACATATCTGAGGAGCTTTCGATTCCAGAGTCAGGAACGAAGATAATTGATCGTTCCTTGTGCTAATCGGCAGTGAAACATATGTTATATATAATTAAATATGTATTTGATGCAAAACTGATTCTTTGTTTCCTAATTATTACACATATATATATCATCATCATCATTATCATCGTTTAACATCTATCTTCCACGCTAGCATGGGTTAGATGGGAGTTGTCCCACTTGAGGCAAGATTGGTTGGGTGATCGTGTCTTGCTCATATAGGACTATCTGGCAGGTTTTCTACGGCTGGATGCCCTTCCTAACACCAACCACATTTACAGGGTCGACTGGGAGCTTTTTACCGTGTTACCTACAAGACCACATTACAGCGTGGACTGTGTGTTTTTTTTTGTCGTGACACCTACACAATCTCATTAGTTTGGACTGGATATATATATATATGTTTGGATCTCCATTGTGTCCAATGGGAAATGCTCCAGTTGTTCAAACAATGGAACATCCTGCTTGTGAAATTAATGTGCAAATGGCTAAGCATTCAACAGACAAGTGCACCCTTAACATAGTGCTCAGCGAGATTCAGTGTAACAGTGTGTGTGACAAGGCCGACCCATTTGAATTATATTTTTGCCAACTGTGTGAACTGGAGCAATGCAAAATAAAGTATCTTGTTCATGGACACAATGTATCACCAGTAATCGAACTCTAGATAACAGCTTTGGTGGACTATATTTTATATCAGGGTTGGGAATATTACCAGCTTTGGTGGACTACATTTTGTATCAGGCTTGGGAATATTACCAGCTTTAGGTTATTACATTTTATATCAGGCTTGAGTCTATTATCAGCTTTAGGTTATTACATTTTACATTAAGTTTGAGCCTGTTATCAGTTTTGGTGTACTACGTTTTACATCAGGCCTGAGACTATCATCAGCTTTGCGGTACTACATTTTACATCTGGCCTGGGCTTAATTCTAGCTTTAGTACATTACATTTTACATCTAGTTTGGACCTATTACTTGCCTTGGTGTACAACAGTACTACATTTTACATCAGACCAGGCCTGGCCTGGGCTTAATACTAGCTTTGCAGTAGCTTGATTGTGGGTCAGTACAACCAAACACTTTTTTTTTCTTTTTTCATTTTTACTCCATTATATAATATAAATCAGTTTTACAAATACAACAGCTTGGAACAACATAAAACATAAGCCAACAACAACAAAACAAAATTTTGAATATACAAAATATCTTTATGGTTTTGTTTAGTTTTCAAACAATGTGCGGTTATTGTTGTTATCATTTACATAAGGGAAGCAGAAAATATAGACAAAAAAAATATATAGGCAGACAGACAATACAATAAACAAAACAGCAGAAGGTTTATGGTCCAAAATAAGTTACAAATATTAAATAAACAAGCAGTAATAGTAATAGTGGTAGTAGTGATAGAAGTAGTAGTAATAATAATTGTTTCTATTTTTGACACAAGGCCAGTCCATTACTGGTACTTTATTTTATCGACCCTGTAAGGATGAAAGGCAAAGTTAACCTCAGCGGGATTTGAACTCAGATCGTAAAGGGTCGTAACTTTATGCTATGAAGCATGGTGTCCAACACTCCACCAATACTGCCAATCCACCGCCCTAGGAGTAATAATGGTTTCTTATATAAGCACAAGGCCAGCAATTTTGGGGGAGGGGAAAGTCGATTAAACCAACCCCAGTGTGTGATGGGTACTTTATTTTATTGATCCCGTAAGGATGAAAGGCAGAGCTAACCTTGGCGGGGTTTGAACTCAGAACGTAAAGGCCCATAACTCTATGCCGCAAAGCATGATGTCCGACGCTCAACCAATAGGTAATAATAATTATATCAATGAAAGTCATGGGAATAAACCAATAATATAGTCTAAAAATGTATTAATATATATATGTGTGTGTATATGCCTGTATACAAACACATATATGATGGCTGCAAACTCATGTTCAAGCATTGCCATCGCCCGATAAAATGCTAAAAGTGAGGCACATGGCTTAGTGATTAGAGCATTGGCCTTCCAATCGAAAGGTTGTGAGTTCAATTCTCAGACCGGGTGATGTGTTGTTTCCTTGAGCAAGACACTTTATTTCACATTGCTCCAGTTTACTCAGCTGTAGAAATGAGATGATAGGGACTGGGGTCCCTATAATTCCACTGCAAAGTGGTCGTGGAGGTGCCACGGCAAAAAAGCACCCAGCACTCACTGTAAATGAGGTTGGTGTTAGGAAGGGCATCCAGCTGTAGAAATCAAGCCAGAATCAGTTCCCGTCCCACCCTTGCAAGCAGGGAAAAAGCGGACGTAAAATGATGATGATGATACACACATACATATATGTGCACATACACACACACACATATCTACATATATGTATATGTATGCACATACACACACACACAACATAAATGTACGTTATGTATGTTAGAATATATTAGAGGCAACATTTGTCTGAAGAATAATTGGTACAGAGAATTGGGGGGTTGATGGTGGGGTGGTGAGAATGACATAAAAAGGAATAAATAAAAATGAGAAAGATGTAACAGCTTTCTCTCTCTCACACACACACATATATACACTTTCAACACCAAAATGCCAGCAAAAGGGGATAGTCATGTGTGTGTCAGTTCTGATGATGAGTGTTCCAGTTGTTCGAGCAACAGGGACAGCCTGCTTGTAAAATTAACATGCAAGTGGCTGAGCATTCCACAGACATATGTACCCTTAATATGTAGTTCTCAGGAAGATTCAGCATGACACACCAGAATGGAGCAGAGCAACATGAAATAAAGTGTCTTGCTTGAGGAGACAACATCCCACCCTGAATGAAACTCACAACTTTACAATTGTGAGCTGAACACTCTAACCACTATGCGAGATACACACCACACAGTCTTTCGTTCTTTTACCAGATTCACTCAGTGAACTGCAGCCATGCTGGAGCACTGCTTTCATATATGTATCAATGCCTTTTTCATCTATTATAGACAATCTGAATATCTATCTAAAAGGCTGTAAGAAATGACTAAAAGGATTGGGGTCAGAAAGGGCATTCAACTGTAAAACATTGCCTCAAAATGTCTAGTCCAACTCATGCCAGAATGGAAAAGTTGATATAAAAATGATGATAATAATAATGAAAAAGTTCTGCTCTGAAGTGTAGACTTGGTCAAGGTTGTTTTGTGGAAGACCAGCTGTTGCTCATATATACAAGCCACCCCCGCTTCCACAACAGTGATGCTGTCCAAAAGAAAGAAGGGGTTGATACAGCCAGACAGCAGCATTGCGACAGGTGCTGCAGTCAGAATAGCCAAAATTCAACAAAGATACTGCAAGGTGTCTCCTTCACCCTTTTTAGAACCGTTGAGTGGGTTATGAATTTTCAAATGTATGTTAACTTAAAGTTAACGGCTTCAATGCATGTTTCTGACTATGAAAACAGCTGCCCATTTTCTTTTTCCATCCACAGGGGCTAATACACCTAACTTCATATATATACAGTAGTCCCCTGGCAAATACCAGGTTGAAGTCACACTTTTTATATCTGCATGTCACACCAATAACATCTCTCTCTGTCTCTATACATACAGTTGTTCCCCAATAATCACACCTGCGAAGTGTGAAAAATCACTAATATTGGACGTGGTCCATAAAAATGCCTATAAACGTCAAAATATAATGTAAAATATAATTTTAAAAAAAGAGAGCGTCTTATGCGAAGGGGCGTCCAATATGCTGGCAGATATGGAGTATTGTTATTAATAATTTAGTGTTAAAAGAATATATAGTGTCACGAAAAATAGGCATTAAAAAAATTGTGGAAGATATTTACTATTCCACGAATATGTGGTGCTTTCCACGAACAATTATTAGTTAGGTTCTAAGGAAAATTCCGCAAATAACTGGGCCCACGAATGCTGGGGGTATACTGTACACATATATATATGCAAAAAGTATACAGAAATAACAAAGCAAATGACATATATATATATGTGTGTATGTGTGTGTGTATATATAAAACATGGCCTTGTGATTTGGGTGTTGGACTTGCAATCATGAGGTCAATGGCCCGATTTCTGAACTGGGAGGTGTATTGTTTTCAGGAGTTAGACACGTCAGTTCATATTGCTTTTTAATTTAAGACCGGATGCCCATGGGAACTCCTGTATGCTGATGACCTCGCACTCATAGCTCAATCTATGATAGAACTAGAGAATAAATTCCAAACCTGGAAGCAGGGACTAGAGAGAAAGGGTCTCAAAGTCAACATGACAAAGACTAAGGTCCTTGTAAGTAGACGAGAAAACAGAACCCAGATCCCCTCAGGGAAATGGCCTTGCTCAGTATGTAGGAAAGGTGTAGGTAGGAACTCCATTCTCTGCCCCAAATGCAAACAATGGGTACACAAGAGATGTAGCGGGATCTCAGGAAGCTTAATTAAGAATGTAGGATTCACATGCAGCAGCTGTGCTGAAACAGCAAGCAGCAAACAGCCACAGGAAACAAGTACCACCAATCTCTGGGAGGGCCCTGTAGAAACAGTAGACAGCTTCTGCTACCTAGGTGACCGAATTAGCAACGGAGGTGGGTGTTCAGAAAGTACAATAACTAGGGTAAGAACGGGATGGAAGAAGTTTAGGGAACTACTACCACTGCTAGCTGCAAAAGGCTTCTCCCTCAGAATGAAAGGCAGACTGTATGATGCGTGTATCCGAACAGCGATGTTGCATGGTAGTGAGACCTGGGCGCTGAAGGTGGAAGACTTACGTAGATTAGAGAGAAACGAAGCCTGCATGCTCCGATGGATGTGTAACAGTAATATACGTGAACGACAAAGCATAAATGAATTGAGAGAGAGACTGAGCATAAGAGGAATCAAATGCTGTGTGCAGGAGAGGCGGTTGCGCTGGTATGGACATGTGATGCGTATGAAGGATGACAGCTGCATAAAAAGGTGCAGAGCACTAGAAGTTGATGGAAACCGCGGAGTGGGGAGACCCAAGATGACCTGGGATGAGGTGATAAAAGCCGACCTTACCCAATTACACCTCTCAAAGACAATGACACACAACCGTGACTTCTGGCGTCACGCAGTAATACAGAGTACCCGACCTCCCATGGGTACATGCTGAAGCATATAAACAATATGCCCCCACACCCCCCACCGCAAGGTGGTCGTGGAGCTGCCACGGCAAAAAAGCACCCAGCCCACACTGTAAAGTGGACGTGTAGGCGCCACGAAAAAGCACCCAGCACTCACTGTAAATGAGGTTGGTGTTAGGAAGGGCATCCAGCTGTAGAAATCAAGCCAGATCAGTTCCTGTATGAGCAAGGCCTGGTCAGCCGGCCAGACACTGCACACAACAGGACAACCCGTCTAACCCATGCTAGCGTGGAAGAACGGACGTAAAACGATGATGATGATGATGTATGACTGGGGTCCCTGTCAATAAAATACCCATGAAATCTGTTCTGAATTACATCCTTGTAGGAAGTCACATACATGTATACATACACACATATCATCATCATTATCATTTTACATCCACTTTTTCTACTTGCAAGGGTGACACACACACACACACATATATACACTCATGCAAAAGGAAAACAAAAATAACAAAGCAAATGACACAGTACAATGAAGAAATATATTAGTAGTTTTACACTTGATATAGTAGGAAAAGAAATAAATAGACACACACACATGAATTTAGTCAGTATGATTTTAGTTTATCTAAATGACATATTTAATGACTGAGAGTGCACAAAAACTCAACAGGTAGTTGGTGCTATGACTTTATGTCTATGTGAATTAAACAACTGGGAAGAATGGATTTCAAATGTACCACATAAAAAAAATGCAATATTTATAAGTTACCTTGCAGGACATCTAGATGTTTCAGTAAAAAATGAATCCATAGTTCAATGATGTGAAGGTGAGGTGAGAGGGGAGAAGTCAAATATAGTGACAGTTCTTTCTGATGTGTAGTGTATTTTGGTAATATTGAAATAAATCGGAGTTCAACCTTTAGCCTACAATTTCCCAGTCACTTGTGAGAAAATATACAAGCACTCGAGAGTTAAAATGAGGTAGTACTGGTTTCACAATAAAATGCACTCAGTACTCAGCTCATACAGAAAAGTTCAAGTGTTCATGCTCCAATAAAATACATCCAGCCCATACTGTAAAGTGGTCATGCTGGTGCCAAGATAAAATGCGCCCAGCCCACACTGTAGAGTGGTACTGCTGAGGCAATGAGAAAAGCACCCAGTTCACCATGTCAGGTGATAGTGGTGGTGGCACAAGAAAAGAAACCAGGCATATGCCGAGAAGGGGTTGGCATTAGGAAGTGTGTCGACCCTTAGAAACTATGCCAAAATAGAATGTATGAGCAAGACAGTCTTCTGACATGCCTTGTCTATCCTAAGAATGTGACAACCCATGTAACCCAAGCAAACATGGAAAATAGATGTGAAGTGGTAATGATGATGATACTGTACATAGTCAGCTCTACATGCTAAAAATAGCAGCCAAATCTCCCAGAAATTACAGGAAGGACACAGTGAGATGGTCACATCTGGAATGTTTGATAATAGGCCTGCTGGATGAGGGGTAACATCGGGCAACATAATGAAAAATATAACCCCCCCCCCCCTTCCTCTAAATAATTGTTTCTACATTTGGCACAAGGCCAGCAATTACCAGTGCATTACTGGTATTTTATTTTATCGATCCCGTAAGGATGAAAGGCAAAGTTGACCTCGGCGGGATTTGAACTCAGAACATAAAGGGCCGTGACTCCATGTTGCAAAGCTTGGTGTCCGACGCTCTACCGATTCTGCTAATATGATAGGTTTGTACATGTACGCTGGCAGTGAATTAGCAGAGTCATTAGAACACCAGATAGAGTGTTTTGCAATAGTCATTCTAGCTCTCTGCATGTTGAGTACAAATCCTGCTGAGGTCAACTTTGCCTTTCATTCTCTTGAGGCCAATAAGAAAAAAAAGTACCAGTCTAGTACTGAGGTCAATTCTTCCTCTATATCTCTCTCTGTCTTCCCCTATATCTCTTTCTTACTCTCCGTTTCTCCTTCATCATCATCATTGTTTAACATTCATTTTCCATGCTAGCATGGGTAGAACTGGCTGTCCCTTTGTGAGGGATCAGGTCGGAAGACCGTGTTTTGCTCACACTGGACTGATTTTGGCTTGGTTTCTATGGCTGGATGCCCTTCCTAACACTAACCACATTTACAGTGTGTGCTGAGTGCCTTTTGTCATGACACCTCCACAACCACTTTACAGTGTGGACTGGGTGCTTATGTCGCGACACCTACACGACCACTTTACAGTGTGGACTGGGCACTTTTTGTCATGTTGCCAACATGATCACTTTACAGTGTGGACTGGGTGTTTTTGTCTTGACACATACATGACCACTTTATAGTGAGGGCTGGGTGATTTTGTCATAACACCTACACAACTACTTTACAGTGTGGATTGAGCTCTTTTGTTGTGGCACCAGAGGGACCACTTATGTGGAAGAAATCAGTAGTGATGCATTCAGATGTGGCGGGTTCCGCCAGGTTTAATATGCTCAAGATATCTCAGCATCTCTACAACCCCATCAGGAGTTAAGGATCCATACATACATAAAGTTTAACTCTTACAGCCCAACCACAATCGCCAAATGCACCATTAACATGCCTTTACTTAAAAGACAACCTCCCCAAAACTTTAACCTTCACTGAAACAAACTTATAGTGCTGTGAACCATACCTCAGATAAGGGTTATTAAGGTGTTCTTAGTGGACCTTTAAACCTTTTCAGATCTTTATATATAAGATATAATATATATGAGGGACATAGATAAGATATAATATATGTGTGGGCCATGGGCAAAAACAGAAACAGCTGATCTCTGCCCTATACTTGTTCAATTCAACCACAAACCCAATTTCTAAATTTTAAAATCCTCCCCCAATGAAGAAAATTAATCTGTTCCACCCCACCTTCTTACACACTGCTACATAGAAGCCAAAACCCCTAAATCTCCAACACCAAGCCTTAAGAACCCTCATGTTCCTACATAATACCCCAGGGTCCTTAATCACTCAACTTTATTAATGTTACTATCCTCCTGAGAAATGCTTTCTTTATTTCATTTGCTGGGAGGTACCACGAGGCGGCATGCACCCATGCACCAGGTGTTCAACACATCGGAGAGCGTTCTCCAAACCATAGTCCTGGCATCTATAATTGTGGTAGCAATGGTGGTGGTCTGTATATTATTGTTGGTTTTATTTGTATTATTTATAATAGGGCAGTGAATTGACAGTATCGGTAGGTCGGACGCCATGCTTTGCAGCATGGAGTTACGGCCCTTGCCATTCTGAGTTCAAATCCCGCCGAGGTTAACTTTGTCTTTCATCGTTACGGGGTCGATAAAATAAAGTACCAGTAATGTACTTGGTATTTGCTGGCCTTGTGCCAAATGTAGAAACAATTATTTATAATACTATTCTATTTTGAACAATTGATTTATCAGTTGGAGGCAGTTGCTTCTGACAGGACAAGCTGGAGGGAGTGTTTCAGGACTCTGCCCACCACAACCCTCTCAGGAGCGAAGGAGATGAAGAAGATTTATTTATTCCAATACATTAAAACTTACCTGCCGATGACAATAAATCTGAATACTCTGTAAGCCTATGTTTTTCCAACCAGCCAGACAGGTCCCCATGATGATGATGCTGTTGTTGATGATGATGTTGTTGTTGCTGCTGGTTATCATTATGATGACTGTGGTGATGATTATGATCGTGATGATAATGACTATATTGTTCTTGATGATGATGATGGTTGTTGTTGTCACAACATTCTGCTAACATCCGTTCCAGCCATAATGTACACACTACCACCAGCATCAACAACTGTCTCTTCTTACAGCCGACTGCCATATCTGTACTCTTTCTCTTCCTTCTCGTTGTTGTGATTGCTATTGTACGTGTATGTGTAATAGGCTGTCGTACTTGTTAATGTTGTATATATACATATGTATATATGTGTGCATGTGAATGTATGTATGTTTGTATAAATATATATAGATTGCAGTTATGGTGTTGCTTAGCTTCAGGTCAGCCCTGATCTAAGAGACCTATGGTGAAAGGCGTTCCAGCGGGGACCATCCCGTCTTATTTTGTCAGACACAATATGTCTAGGATCACCTTATCCAATGAGTTTATTTTATTTTTCGGTTTATTTTTTTTGGGGGGTGGGGGATAATTCCAAGATGGCAGGCGAAGTGTGATTTGAGGGAATTTCACAGCTACTACTAGCAGGCCGAGCAACAACTTAGAGATTCACACGTTCGTTTGTAGCACTTGTAGTTGTCATATATAAACAATTATTTGTTGTAAGCTGTAGTTATAGTTTTATATTGTTTGTTGTAAATTGTAGCTACAGCTGTGGTGCTTGTTGGTTGTTCCACAATATGGTCCTTAATTTTGGCGTCTTTTAAAAACAATCATTGCTTGTTTTTCTCGCTTAATCCTTCCTATTATATCCTATTCGTGGAAATTAGCATCAATACTTTCACTCTCGTGGTTGTTATTATTTCTATATATATAAATATATACAATATCTTATATCCAAATAAAGGTTCCTTCTGGTAAACGAATTCAGACGCTTCTGTTGGAATCGTCTAACTTCGTGAAACCTTGGGTAATGGAATAATTATATTGTGTTGTTTATTACACAATTAAATATCTCTCTCTATATATATATAAATCTCAGTTCTTTGGAATTTCTATTAACTAAGAATTCTTTTTTACTACCGTCTGTCTGTATGTCACGTTATTTTTGTTTGTATGTGTGTGTGTATGTTTCTTTCAATGTTTGTTACAACACATGAATTCGTCTCTTAGTTTCCGTCCCGACAAGTGCTCTTGTAGTAGTAGTAGTTGGTGCTGTTATTGTTGCTGTTAAAAGTATCTTTGTTCCTGTTCCCGTTGAAACAAGTAAAATGCTTGTTGCTGTAGAGTGCGCGCGCGCGCGCGTTTTAAATTTCGTTATAGCTATTATTGTTGTAGTAGCAGTAGTTGTTGTTGTGACCAAAATATTTCCGTTGCTCCTATATAACTAATATCCTTGATGTTTCTTCTAAGTGTCTTTCTTGTTGCTATTGGTGTGCTTGTTTTGTCACAAACTGTTGCTACTACTAACTATTGATGATCATATATCACAGCAGCAGCAGTTGTTGTTGTTGTTGTTGCTGCTGCAGACACCAACACTAATGCAGTTATTTCTTCTTTCTCTTCTTCTTCCTCCTCAAACGCCGTTCGATTTTCTTTTGTCTTCTTTTCAGTAGTTACATTACCACTACCACAACAACTATTATTATTATAATAATTAACTGCAAAATTTAGTGCAGTATAACTGTCGCTGCAGCACATTTTCCTGCACCAATCACGTTGTTGTTGTTGTCGATTACTGGTTTCTGGAATCCTTTCTGGCACAAGAATACAAACTGCACCATCATGTATCACATCAACAACAGACTTTAACCGATCTCCTTGACAATATCTATCTATTATATATATATATATAGTTTCAGAAGATCCCGTAAAGGGTGAAAGCAGCGATTCTTTGCTTAAACTTTAATCTGTACTTATAATATAATATATATATATATATAAAGTGTATGTATATTAACGTGATGTGTTACATATATATATATACGCACAGTTGCAACCAAGTAAATAGGTATGCATATTGTATGTATATATATTATTCGGAAGACGTTTGGCGATTCACACCGTAGCTATGAAATGTTGTTGAGGTGACAAAAACATATGAAATATGCGTGTATTTACAAAAAGATTAAAAAAAGTATATATACAAATATACGTTGATTTGTATGTGTCATTGCAGCTATATACGCATGTTAAGCATGTCTATTCAATAATATATATATATACCATTTTTTAAAGCCGAGCAGAAGTGTACCGGACGGCCTCCTAGTTTGGTTTCGGTCCCATAGATTAAAGAAAACATCAACTTTCTCAACACAGGTATCTCCTTCCAGAGAAACTGGCTTAGTGACGTCATATATAGAGACGGTGCTTTTTTTTGGCAAGCTTGCCGGTTACCGGACCCGGTTGCCAACCCTCTGAAAATATACCGGATCTCTCATCATCTATCTATCTATCTATTAATATATATGTCTTTCTACCTGTCTTACGTACATAAAGATATAATTCCAGCGAATAGATGAATGGAGTACTCGACAAATAGAAAGATGGCTAAATCGAACAAACGAAAGATCATCTTCGCAGAGAACTGCTAGAAATAGCGACGACCCCTTCCCCCACGTTCTAAAAAATTCCACCTGCCATCATGCCATTTTACTAGACCAGATGAATAGAACAAATTTACAGGTATATTGATAAATGAATAAATAGATTCATAGGTATGCGTTTAAATAGATGTGTACAGATAGTCAGGCAACAACGACATTCATCGATAGACAAACACGCTGTTAGAAAGATAAACACATAGGTATATTGATTGATCGATCGATTTAGCGACGGCTACACAACTTCTACAGTCGCGCTTCTGTCGCCAAGGAAGCGGGACATTAGACGGCATCGCTAGTCTACTTTTCAATGGTGCACCCTCGGAAAAAAAAAAATTACAGTGATATGTTTATTCCGAAACTCCGCCTAAGAATTTGCTGCGAATTAAAACGGCCACTCAGAATGTTCTGGAACCATCCACCCCACCATTATCCCGAGTACTAAAGCTTGGCGACGAACCTGTTGAGTCTAAAAGCTTCTTGTTCATATGTATTTGGTGCTACTTTGTACCTTAATGTTCCAATATATATATTGGGTGGTCCGCGTTTGATTTGCCGAATTTGAAGGGCGACAATAAAAAGTACCAGTAATATACCAACGAAAGCGGCGAATTGGCAGAATTGTTAGGCGGTTGGATTTAAAATACCTCGGTACTCGTCCCGGTTCATTGCGTTCCGAGTTCAAATCCCGCCGAGGTCAACTTTGCCTTTCACCCTTTCGAGGTCGATTCTTCCTCACATACATACACACACACTCTCTCTGTCCTTCTCTGGAAAAAAATCAGTTGTGCTCAGATATGGAGAGCGGATGGACACCGCCAGGTTTTTAAAATGCCCTACACACGCTGTATGCCATTACGGCGCCACTAGACTCGAACGGATTTTACGGGTCCATATATAAATGCTGATCAGTCAAAGGGAGATAACTATGAACGAAAGCTTAGGTGCAGTGGTTTTTAACCTTTGGATTACTAAATACTCCTTTTACTTAAACGAATTTTTGAAGTTCTATCTTCTCAACAAGCTCACGGACTCCATAGTATTGCATTTGCGGACACGATTTTAAGAACTGGTGGATTAGTGCCTGCGTTGGTGAACATGTGTTATGAATTTATAGCGAAACAGTAATATCATCTGAAGAAACGAGAAATGATGATGAGAGTTAGAAGCAAGTAGTAAATACAAACAGCTCAATTTTATATTTGGATCAATTACATCTCTTTTTGCGACCTTCACAAACATCGAAGTTTTTTCACCGCTGAATTTACGGAACTGCAGACACTGGGAGCGAAGAACGAAATATAGACGTCCATGTGAGTCAAACTATCGGACAGTTACGAAGTGGATACGGAGCTCAACGAAGTAATGACGACGATGTAGTTACGGAGCTCGGCAATATTTGGCGGTCGGTGAAACTGACAGACGATCATACAAGCTGAAGATCTCGCTTAAAATAAACAGGTATAATATGTCCCAGGTAGCAATGTATTAATTACTACAAGAATATATACGCATTACAGTTGTATCCACCGCTTTCCCTCCATTTTTCAACTGCCTAATACTCCTAGTACAACTTATGTTGTTGCTACACTAACTTTCGTAAGTACGAGATTATGGAAGGACAACAGGTGTAAGACGATCAGCATCATCATCAGCAATAGAAACATCAATAACACAAACAACAACCACTGAAATAAATACTGAAATATTCCTCCGCCGCCAGTGGAACTACAAACGATACCACCAACACCACTAAAATAATAACAACAAAAATAAAGTGAAAGACGCTAAAGGAAAGGAATGACAGCGGTCAAATGGCATATGTTAGGTAACCTTTCCAACAAACATCTCTTCTGTGCTGCACGGACAGCTCGAAACTACAACTTGCCAGGTTCCTTATTGAACGAAAACGTTGTCGTATCTCTACAAACCCACCACCACCACCATCATCGTAATCATCATCAACAACAGTTTTTACACTTGACTCGGTTGTACGAATCGCCTCACCCTGGTGCCAGAGCAGCAGTTTCGCTGCCCCGACCATGGGTCGTTTCACAACAAATCACCCTTGCTTCCTGGACAGGCCCGCGGTGGCACGGATCGGGTCTTGTTGGTCAGCTGGGACCGTCTTTGGTGAACACCAGCCCGCAACCGTCAGTTTATTTGCACACGAGCAGTCATCGTTATGCCTCCCCTATCTTTTGGATGATCTTTAAACCTGTGGCCAAAGTCACTGCCCTACTGGGTGGCAGGTAGGTTAAATAGTGTAATAATTGTTTCTACTTTTGGCACAAGGCCAGCAATTACCTCAGTACATGACTGGTACTTTATTTTATCGACCCCGTAAGGATGAAAGGCAAAGTTAACCGCGGCTGGATTTGAACTCAGACCGTAAAGGGCCGTAACTCTGTGCTGCAAAGCATGGCGTCCGACCCTATAGTGTAATAATGATGTGATGTGATGTTCTTGTTGTTGCCCTTGATATCTTACTGCAGAACCGGGTCAACTGCTTTTGAGACCTTTAGCACTTAAAAAGATTACAATGACCCTTCATTATATATAGTCTGCAAGAAATACTTTGGGGAATTGATAAATACATTCATTTTGAATAAAATTTATTATATATAAAAAAAAAATGTATTTAAAATAAGTTTGTATTTTAATTACGTATGTGTGTGTGTGTGTGTATCATCATCATCATCATCGTTTTAACGTTCTCTACATAGACAAATTCAGTATTAAAGCAAGGCTACTGACCACTAAGTAGGCCAGGGTTCTATGTGTGGCCTATGTACAGTTTCACATCCCACTGAGTGCACAGGAGAGGTTGTCATGTTTTTAACACAACTGAGGGGTCTTTCTAACCCTTTGTATGCCAAGATTTCTACAGCTGGATGGCTGCCCTTCCTATCACCAACCACTTTACAGCATGTACTGGGTGTGTTTATTGTGTAGATCACTAACACTAGGGAGGTTGTCATGTCCTTGACATGACTGCGGGCTCCTCACAGCCCTTTGTTTGAAAAGCTTTCTACGGCTGGATGCTCTTCCTAACACAAACCACTTTACAGCATGTACTGGCTGTATTTATCATGTAGATCACTATATATATATATATGTATATATATATATATAAAGGATAAAGATCCCATAACTCCTTGTGGAGTTGTAGAGGCACCATCATACGGTGTGTCTAGGGCACTTTTAAACCTGGCAGAGCCCAACCCTCTCCAGGTCTGAACACAGCTGATTTTTTTCTATAGATGAAGAATTGACCCCAGTACTAGACTGGTACTTTTTTTTTATTGACCTCAAAAGGACGAAAGGCAAAGTTGACCACAGTGGGATTTGAACTCTGAGCACGCAATGAGGGGGGGGGGGATGAATACTCTGAAGCAATCATTCCGACATCTTAACGACTCTGCCAATTTGCCATCTTATATATACACACACACATCTATAGTATATCATTTTTATATTTTTTCGATTATTGTTGGCCTCTTTTTATGTGGAACTTGGTTCAACTGCACTGTATGTTCCACCACTACTGCCCAGCTGCCACTATCACCATTACCATCATCACAACAACATAAATCATCACCAGTGCACCTATCCTATACTTTATACTCTATATTGTATACCATCACCATAACAACTCCTCCCTCGCTCCTCGCCCCTCTATGCCACCATCATAATGGAATAATTCTTGTCATTTCAGGAGGCTGCGACTGTGGTGGAGATCTTTGCCTCACCACAAGAAGAAGCAAGTGAAAACAGAGATCTTCAGTGCATGGCAGAGGTACCTGCTTGCTGCTGGGGTTGGTGTCCTAGTATTCATCACATATTACTCCGCTCATCTTCAGGAAACGCCTGTTACGAAAAGGCTTCGGTTTATTGCCTTCACTGAGGATCAGTTCATGAAGATTGCCAATTTTGAAGCAAAACTGGTAACATATTTCTAATAATAATAGTGATAATAGTGAAAATTATTGTGTATAGTGCTCAGGTGCACTACAACTCATCAAGGGTGTATGTATAGTACATAGAATAATGTCAGGAAAGTGAACAGTGTATGAGTCATGATATACATGTGTGTGTGTGTGTATGGAGGGGGGATATCAGGTGTAGTGTTGGCGAATTTCAGGAAGTATGGAAGTTTTAAAGGATGCAGTGTCCTGAAAGCTAACAACTGATGTAAGTAGTTTGTCCCATGCTTCAACAACTCTGAGCATGAAAAAATGTTTCCGAAAGTCATGGGAGCTGTACTGTTTTCTGACTTTGTGAGCATGTCCACGATATAGTATATTTTAATTCTCACTCAATAGAGTGCGTAGCTCAGAGATCAGAGAATCACTCAAGGTAAAGTTGCTACTTCTCTGAATTGAGAGGTCACAGCTCCAATACTATGTTCATGTGGTTAGAATGTCTCAAGAAAGAATCACTGGACAGATTTTACGGGCAAAACCAACTGGCAAAGGACCCAGGATTAGACCCTGAGCAAGATGGTTGGATAACATCCATGAGCTTGGCTGGTCTTGCTTGGGGATCCAGCCTGGTCAGCTAGAGATGGTTGCTTCTGACAGGACCAGCTGGAAGGAGTATTTGAGGACTCTGCCCCCCCCCCCCCCATACCCTCTCAGGAATAAGTGGGTGAAGAAGAATTATAGCTATAACTTATTCCAGTCTCAGTGAAGCCAACCCAAAATCAGTTCTGCATGCGCAAGACACTGTCATCTAATCTGGCTTTGAGGGAAATTTAGTTGCTATTTCTAACACGATGAGTATCCACATTGAGACACTCTAATAACTGACATTTCATATTTTAATTCTAATAAAATGTCTTTAAGGTTTAAATGTTTTATTTAAAAATATATTTTTAGTTAACAAATGTAGTTTGCTTGAAGCATTGTGGAATAAGAAATGCAAATTTAAATAAGTTGAAATATTTGGAAGCCCTACAATGCATGCAAGATTAAAGGTGTCATGGCAATAGGAGTTATAGAGAATAAAAGACAGAGAAAAGTGTGAGGACGGTAGAATTTTACCTTAGCAATTTTATTGATCTCAAATATTTTCTGATTTAAAAATCCATTCTCAAGAGAGTTATTTTTAATTATTATTCCTGAATCTAGCAACAGAGTTCTTACAAAGAACAATTCTTACCTGCAACCCACCCTTCTTACCAGCGGGTCATAAGAATCTTGGAACGTATTGTTCGCAGGAACCGTAATGTTTTCAAAGATCAAAAATGGAAAGTTGCCATCATCAGCTCTCTCGATTCAAATGCATTTGTTCTCCCGGTAAGTAGACTTTAATTAGACTACTGTCATAGACTTCAAAAACAACAACAACAACAAAATTCTCCTACACACCATTCTAACTACCATCAACACCAGCAAGCAGCAATACTTTCAACTCCATTCCTCTCTATCCATTTAACCCTTTAGCATTTACAAGGCCAGCAATTACCCAGAACATTACTGGTACTTTATTTTATCGACCCCATATGGATGAGAGGTTAACTTTGCCTTTCATCCATATGGGGTCGATAAAATAAAGTACCAGTAATGTTCTGGGTAATTGCTGGCCTTGTGTCAAAAGTAGAAACAATTATTCTATATATCAAATTGCTTAGTTTTGAAATCAGTGCAATGTTATTTTTATTTTACAGACAGGCCATGTATATGTCCATGAAGGACTCTTGAATATGGTTGCTAATGACGACCAGCTTGCTATTATACTGGCTCATGAATTGGCTCATGTTGTTCTGGGACATTCTGTAAGTTTTCCCCTCTATTTTGACCACTAACCACAGCACCATGAACACCTCCACTGTCACAACTAACACCTCCACTGTCACAACTAACACCTCTACTGTCACCACTAACACCTCCACTGTCACCACTAACACCTCCACTGTTACCACTAACACCTCTACACTCACACCTCTACACTCACCACTAACACCTCTACACTCACCACTAACACCTCTACACTCACCACTAACACCTCTACACTCACCACTAACACCTCTACAACTAATTCCTCTACAGTCACCACTAACACCTCTACAGTCACCACTAATGCCTCTCTTGCCACCACTAACACCTCTACAGACACTTTTTTTTTGCTGTGTGTAATATAAATTCTAACATCTTTAACATATTCCTCAAGAAGATGCAGCATAACATAGTGTGTGGCAAGACTGGCCTCTTGAATTACGGGTACAACTCATTTTTACCAGCTGTGTGTACTTGAGCAATGTGAAATTAAGTGTCTTGCTCAAGGACCTAATGTGCCACCAGTAATTGAACTCACAACCTTACAATCATGAGCTAAATATTCTATCCAGTAAGCAATGTGCTTCCACGACCTGTATGTATGTATATATATATATATATATATATATATATATATATACTTAGGTTAATAGGAGTTAGGTATTGTATACCCGTGTCCCATTAAGGTGTTGGCAGCATAATAATTAGCTCTATGCTTTGGAGCAGAGCCGTATATATGATAAAGAACACAAGAGCGTCTACAACATCAAAAGATTTTTATTGGCTTACAATGTTTCTTCCTTACGTAACCGTAGGATTCGTCAGACCTATAAAAGGGGTTTGATTGGTGCTATGGACTCTACCAACCAAACATTCAAGAACAAATAGTAAACAAGGACCCACACCCCACCCTCCCGCACCAAAATTAGACTTATCGTCCCCTACTTTTGCTCTTTACTCTCTTTACTCTTTGTTCTTGAATGTTTGGTTGGTAGAGTCCATAGCACCAATCAAACCCCTTTTATAGCTCTGACGAATCCTAAGGTTACGTAAGGAAGAAACATTGTAAGCCAATAAATATATATATATATATATATATATATATACACACATATATATATATATATATATATATATATATATAGCGGCGATGAATTAGTTTTGCGAGGTTTTTTATATGAAATCGTGTGTCGAAACAAATATTGTTATACTTGGGGAGGGTCATATTTGTGTAATATTGCCAGAATTAATAACAGAACACACTCACTGTTTGGTTGGTTTTCGCTTCTCGCTTCTGTGTCTTTTATATCGGTAATCTAACTTACTCGGTCCTCAATGTTGCCATTGACTGACCGACGGTCAAAAATAATACAGATACAATATAGACACAAACACATATATATAGTTTATCATAAATCTTTCGTTGCATATCTGCAACATCGTCAGTGGTGCTATATTTTCCTCCTGTTGTATTGTATGTCTACGCCATTTTTATTCAGTCTGTCTATATATTTATTTATTTATTTGCTTGTTTGTTTATTTTATTTTGTCTTCTTTGCGCATGCGTTTGCGTGTGTGTATAGTGTTTTGTTTGCTGTGTGATGGGTGACTAGTGTGTGTTTATGTGCTTGTTGTTATTGTGCTTGTGTATGTATTTATTTATTTATTTTATTTTATTTACTTATTTATACTTCTCTTAGGTCACTGTTGTTTGTTTGGGTGTTGTTGTTATTCCATTCATTCTTTCTGTTTAGTCTTGGTCTTCTAATTTCTATTTCACTGGCCTCTCTGATTTGCCTATCTGCTGGGTCATTTCTATGTTTAGATATTATTCTAATTTCTATGTTGTCTATGTTACCGTCATGTTGTCTAGCATGTTCGTATAGTACTGACCCGTTTTTTCGTCCTTTCAGTTCCCCCCAGTGTTGGTCTACCCTTTCACCTATGCTACGAGCTGTCTCACCTATGTATGTTGTTGTCATGTTTCTGCAAGTACCCTCTGTACATCTTATGCTATAGACTACGTTTTTAGTTTTACAGTTTATCCGGGGGTTCACCTTACATATGATACATTTCCTATTGGTACAGTGGGTTTTCTTAAAAGGGTAGGTTTTGCTGATCAGGGATTTTATGGTGGTTCCTGGCTTTTCTACCACCTTTATTTTTAAGTGGGTCTTTCTCAGGGCCTTTCTACACTGGTTAGCTAATTTCCCTCCAGGGGTAGCATCCACAAACATGACACTCTTGTATCTCTGGTTGTTGTACCATGAGGTGGCTTTCCCTATCTTATGTCTAGCCCTATCTAAGCTATTCCATGATTTGCTCCTGTATAATGGGCAAATTCCTTTCATGTCCAGTTCTATGAGGGTCTTATACTTCTCCATGGCTCCTTCGTATACTCTGACTCTGTCTCTTTGGTTGTAGCCAGAGAACTGCATGTGGTTGATGAAGTGTTGGATGTGTCTTTCCATTTCTGTTGGGTCGCACATGCGGGACACATTCTTCATCACTCGTACCAAATCTGCGATCAGAATATTAAACTTAGCACTACTGGACATTGCTGAGTTTTTGAGTATCAGGTATTTGGAGGCCATGGGTTTAGCATAGTGTGAGTGGAGAATTTGAGCTCTCTCGTCTATAGTGTTAATCCAGAGTTCTGTGTCTAATACAGGTAGTCTATTGTTAGGGTGTTTGGAAGGGAAGTCGATAGTTACAGTTATACTCTGGTGTATGGAATTAGCTATCTGCTGGGTGCTTTCCATCGTGCTATGTTCTAAATCAAACTTGTTAGTGCTCTCTAGTGGGGGTGTTCTTATAACTATATTGATATCGTCTACATAATGAGAGTACACGATAAGGTCTATGGAGCTCTCATTAAGGAGATCTTTAAGTCTCCTTTCCCACCATACCATGAAAAGGTTGGCAACATCACCAGCTATGCTGACGCCGATGGCTGCTCCCTCATTTTGGGTGTAGATCTTCTCGTTGAACTTAAATATGTGGCCCTTTAGGGTAGTTTTGATACTAGCCCCTATTGCATGTGCGACCATTTTTCTTACCTGATCATTGTTTTGGGGGGTCCGTATATCTTTGGTCCACCCAATCCACCTTCCCATGGGAGTCTTTTTTGCCATTGAGGTTATGGTGGGGGGTCTACCTCTTATAGGTCTACTAGGGCAGAAACGTCTAAGGTCATGGCTGTCTAGGTAGTCAGTGTCGTAGGTAAGTCTAAGTAGGAGGCCCAGTTGGTCTGTGTCGACGTCGCAGAACTCCACCTCACTCTCAATGATCATCTCCACACATCTTTTCACAGCAAAATCAATGTTAATGGATGGGTACAGTGACACCACATCCATGCTGCCTATTATGCAGTTGGATAGGTTCCTGTTTTTGTTGCACTCACTGATTCTGCTGAGGAGGTCCTCTGTACTGTCACATACATCTGGGGACATCTTGATTATGGGGCGTATAACGATTGAGAGGAAGTAGGAGATCCTGTAGTTACTAGCTATATTAGCTCCGCATACGGGTCTTGTTGGTGGTCCTGTTGTCGGGTCGTCGACTGTCTTGTGGTCTTTGCGGAGCCCATACAAGGGTGCTATGCCATTGTTAGACGCCTGGAAGTTGTTGGCAGTGCGTCTGCTTGGCTTTAGGATGTCAGTCCACATCATCATGTGAGCGTTGAGGATATATATATATATATATATATATATATATATATATATATATACACACATATATATATATACATACATATATATATATATATATATATTTATTAAAATAACAGATTAAAGTTTAAGCAAAGAATCGCTGCTTTCACCCTTAATGGGATCTTCTGAAACTAACAAAGTCAATCTGTAAACGCAGAACTGGATATTTCAAAAAACGTTGCAACCGGAGGAAGACAGGAAGATGATACTTTGGTTTGTGGTAACGTTCGCTGGCAAAGAACGGGAAAAAACGAATAATACGTCATTAATAGGAGCGGTGAAAAACAATTACGCGCAAAGACAAAACCACGTTTATGGTATAAAAGAGGTCGTAGACTAATGTTCTCTTAGGTGGTGCATAGAGACCTATATATATACACATATATATATATATATATATATATACACACATATATATATATATATGTGTGTGTGTATATATATATATATATATATACATATATATATGTATATATATATATATGTGTGTGTGTATATATATATATATGTGTGTGTGTAACAAGTTATCTCCCTCCCCATCTACTGTTTATACATAATCTCCTGGAAATCAAACTCACAACCTTATGATTGTAAGCTAAATAACCCTAAACACGAAACAACATGCCTTCACAACCTGAACATATATATATACACACACATATATATTATTGAATAAAGCAACAGGAGGCCAGAAAGTTGAAATTCATTAAAAAATTTTCGGCCTGTCACTTTATTCAATAATGTTTAACTCTGTCCACACACGACTAATAGAATCTCATACCAATGATGATTGAGTTGCGTCACTTTGAGTGCTTTTCATACTATTGCCTCGTGGTTAACTACACAGAATGAAAAATTCTATCCAGTGGTAAACCACCAACTTCAATGAATATATATATATATATATGGTTTCTGAAGAAGACGGTTTGATCGAACCTATATATGAGATCTGACAGTATGCAGTTATATAGTTATATAACTGTTATAGATCAGACAATATGTCAATATTGTCAATTCTCTGAAACGATGGTAAAACAATATGAATAGGTAAAATAACTCGACTTTGTTGTTATTATTTTCATTGTAAAATAAAGTACCAGTAATGCACTGGGTAATTGCTGGTCTTGTGCCAAATGTAGAAACAATTATTTTCATTGTTAAATTAATACCTAATATATATATATATATATATATGTGTGTGTGTATATATATATATATATATGTATGTATTTAATCACTAGTTACCCTAACTACTGTTTAAACTTAACCTCCACCAAAAATGATAGTGAGCCAAATACCCTAACCACTAACCAATGCACCTTTACAACCTACGTATTTATCTCAAGTTAACCTATCCCCTATGTTTATACATAACCTCCCAAGACAAACCTGTAAATATATTTACTTCTTCTTTCACTACATTGTAGGCTGAGAAAGTGAGTTATGCTCAGATCATCGACATCTTTGTTATAATTGCAATGGCAGCTATTTGGACATTCTTACCATTTGATGGGATTGCTCTTGTGACACAGGCATTCTATGAGAAAGTTGTTCAGGTACTAGATTTTACATTTAATGAGTTTTGTTTAACACTCTTGATACCAATCTGCTCCTAAACTGTCTCTGCTTCTGTGAAACACATGTCCAACCTATGCCAGCATGGAAAATGGATATAAAAATAATAGTAATGACAACGATGATGACAGCGATGATGATGATGATGATGATGATGATGGCTGCAACTCGATTTCGAGTAATGCCATCGCTTGATACTTAAGCATGAGCATCACAGACGTGGCTTTTTAGTCCTGCTAGGGACTTACTTATGGCAAGTAATACCATGCATCGCTAAAAATGTCACATATCAAGCGATGCCTGTGCTTGAAGCTTTTTTAAGTGAGGAAAGGCTTTGCACGGGGGCCAATCTCACTCTCTGAACATAGAATGCATTTGCCCAAAAAGAAGAACTTGACTACATCATTGGATAAAAAAGAAGTCGCAGGTTTTATATCAGAGTGACCTTCTCCCAGAGAGATGTCTTAATGAAGACTAGGAGTCTCTCACTCCACAAAAAAAAAATACACATACATACATAGTGTGAGTGTATTCTAACCCAATCTGTTACATTTTATGAAACCAATAGCCTTGTTATCTATGGTTTATAATTAATTTTGAATATAATAAAGAATTTGGAGGGATTTATTTGGTTACTAACATTATTAGACTGGTGTCTGGAATTTGTAATTAAATGATTCTTAAATAAAATTATGATGGAAATTGAAAATTAAATTTTAACAATCTCTATTTAAATTGTCATTCTCCCTTCTGTTTTTTTACAGATTCTGCTTGATCTCCCCTACAGTAGAAAACTGGAAACTGAAGCAGATATTGTTGGTTTAAAATTTGCTGCCAAGGTTGGTATACTACCTTTTATGGTTTGAGTTCATATCCTACTGAGGTTAACTTTGCCTTTAATCCTTCTGAGGTCGATTTAGCCCTTTAACATTTATGTTACTCTATATTTACTACTATATTTTCATGGTAAAGACTATATCTCTTATAATTCTCACATCAGATCCATAAGATTTTGTTATTATTTATTTTGAGAACAATACCTTAAAATCAGTATGAGTGGCCGGTTGTGGCTGGTTTGAACAGAAAAAGGTGAGAGAATTCTGGCCAGATATGGCCAGTTTGAATGCTAAAGGGTTAATCAACTTTCCTTCCCTAAAATTAAGTAGAAATCATGATACCTTAACCCTTTAGCATTTACATTACTCCATATTTACTAATATATTTTCACAGTAAAGGCTTTACTGCATATAATATCGAACTTATGAGATTTTTGGGTTATTTATTTTGAAAACAATACACTAACACCAGTATGAATGGCTGGTTACGACTAGTTTGAACAAAAAGAAGTAAGAGAATTCTGGCTGGATATGGCCGGCAGTTTAAATGCTAAAGGGTTAAGTTAATTTCTGGAACCAATTAACTACATAGGGTGAGGTGTACCTGCATTATTTTTCTATTTGATAATAGTTATTCCTTTCTATTCATCCACCGTTTCTCGTGTCTCTCTACTTAATTGCCAGGCCTGTTACGATGTCAGAGAAGGAAGCAATTTCTGGAAACAGATGGAAATAAATGACAAGTTAAACCGTGTGAACACACTACACTGGTTATCAACACACCCCCTCCATTCACAACGTAGTCAGCTGATTGATCATTTGGTACCACAGGTAAGTTGTACCAATAGAAGTTCATCTATGTTCTGAGTTCAAATCCCACCTTTGCCTTTCATCCTTATGGGGTTGATGAAATAAAGCACCGGTAATGTACTGGAGTCGATTTAATTGATTTTCCCTTCCCTTAAAATTGTTGGCTTTGAAACCATTATTATCATCATCATTTACATCATCATCAACATAACCATTATCAGCATCATCATCAACATTAACACCATCATCATCATTATCATCATTATTACCGTCATCATCATCATCACCATCATCAGCATCACCATCATTACCACCACCACCTCTACCACCACCATCATCACTGCAACCACAACCATCAACCCTACCATCTCCATCATTCTCATTGTCACCACATCCCACCACTGCAACCACAACCATCAACTCCATCTCCCTCACCATTCTTAGCATCATCATCATCATCATCATCGTTGTCACACATCCCACCATCACCACTACCACCACCACTACCATCACCACCACCACCTCCCTCACCATTCTTAGAATCATCATCATTGTTGTCACACATCCCACCATCACCACCATTCACACCACCATCACCACCACTATAGTATAAATATATCAATCATTCATGTGTTCTATCATTATTTCTCTGAAGGCGGAGAAAATCCGAGAGCAATGTGGATGCCCTCGATTACCTCCAGTTGATCCAAGACTGAAGATTAAAAACTTTGAATTGATGGTAGAAGACATGATAAGAAGCCAACAGACAAGTCAAAATTTAAATCAAGTTCACACTGTGACATAAATAATTAGCAAGATGTGGTCCCCTGACCCATCTAGGAAGTCAGTAGCACTGATCAAGTCCTGACATGTCTGTAATTATCTGTCAAACCCATGCCAACAAGGATAAACGAACATAAAATAATAATAATAATAATGATGAAATGCAACAAATTTGGATAAAATTTTTACAACTTTTACAATAAAATATATTTTTCATGAAATGTTGTTGTTGTTGATTAACCCTCGGTGAGTCCTGTTTCAAAGTGTTCTAGTCATGACCCTCCCACCCACCATTGTTTTTTCCTTTGTCTTTAATCTTATATATATATATATATATATATATATATATATAACCCATGCTAGCATGGAAGAACGGACGTAAAACGGTGATGATGATGATGATATATATATATATATATGTGGGTGTGTGAGTCACGTTCACTTAAAGATTTTTTTTAAAATCATGGTCACTTAAAAATAATTTATAAATAATTAAAATATGTACAGACATGTATATGTCCCACCCTTGCAAGCAGGGAAAAGCGGACATAAAATGATGATGATGTATATAATGTAAAATAAAAATTTCAATCTACTCTCTCACAACCACAATTTCTTTCTCTCTCTCTATTTATGGAGGTACCCGGAAAAAAATCGTATCTCGGGAACTCATGGTTTGATTAACATGAAACTTGTTTTATTCCATTTGTATTCCCATTTCAGGGTCAACTTCCTTTCAAAGTATTTTACCATTATGTGCTGTTTTGGCTGTATTAAATTAGAGGTGAGCACACAATCACAGAGTTTTAGTAGTATATAGATTAATTTAGTGTTAGAAGCTTCAATGGATGTTTTTGTTTTTACTATGAAAAATAGTCTTAACAAATTTGGTGTAAAATTCCCTGGATGGAAAAAAGTTAACAGCATCGCCTGTGGAACTTAAACTCACATCTGCTGTATGCTGGACAGTTGGGCTACTATTGCTCCAGTTGTTTAATGCCAAGGAGATTGGGATAAGTACTGGCCTAATGAGCCTCCAGGCTTGAGAGAAACTTTAACCCTTTAGCATTTACATTACTCTATATTTACTATTATATTTTCATGGTAAAAGCTTTACCTCACATAAATATCTCACGTAACATCGAATCTATGAGATTTTGAGAAGAATACCTTAACATCAGTTTGAGTGGTCAATTATGGCTGGTTTGAACAGAAAGAGGTGAAAGAATTCTGGCCAGTTTAAATGCTAAAGGGTTAACTTAATATATATGTACATGTGTGTGCAAGCGTGCACTTCTTTTTATTAGCTCCGCACTCACTGAAAACAGCACTGCGCTTCCTATAGATGTTAGTGATTGTTATAGGTGGAATATTTACAGCAGCTGTAATGAAATGGAGAGAGTAGGTGAGTATTAAAGCAATCAGTCTATGTATGTATGTAAGAGAGATTGTCTGCTCTAGTATATATATGTGTTGGTGTAAATTAATGATGGATGCTGGAAAACAAAGTTCTATAAGCTGATAGTAGAGTGTACTGATGTGTTTACAACGTACAAGACAGTTAGTATAATCTCGTGCTGTTATTTTTTACCAAAACTAGGATTTTTTCAAAACGCTGAGGTGAATGTGCGTGTGTGTATGTGCATATGCATACATTTATATGTATAAGTATGTAAATATAAATGCACAAACACAGCCATAGAACGCCAGCCGCTGTTTTTGTATAGTTTTTTCACCATCCCCTTCCTTCCTTTTACACACACACACATACATTCACACAAATACACATTGTGTGACGTAAGGACGGACGGAAGTCACTCAACTTTATATATAGATACAAACAAATAATAAAAAGGGAAGTAACTTTGTATAATGCGTTTTAAATGGGGTTTTAACGAGTCGTGTCCCTTGTTATTTTTTTCTTACATTTTACTTCACGTAGTTATTTTTTTACAATTTTTAAATTGTAAAAATTAATTTTGACAACAGTGTGGAAGGTGGATTTGATTTCGACATTTCAATGTCAAAATGAATTGACTTGTTAGACAGACGTTGTTTGAATATTAATATAGATGGAATATTTCTTTCTACCTACCTTTATCTTAATACATACAAATACACATACGTTCATACAAACACACACACACGCGGTCGCGCACATACACAGAGATAAACAAACACACACGGCTTGTGAACAACGTCAAGCTGTTATGGTTCTCAAGGTAAAAATAAATCAATGTCGCATAAACAAATGGTATTTCCCCCCTCTCCACTAAACACACACACACACACACCATGATGATGATGACGATAATGATGATGATTCATATATTGGTTTCGACGATGTGAATTCTACTGTACGATCAAATGTCCATGTGTGTGTTGGTCTTCCGTCGGTTCCGACGACGAGTGTTCCTGTTGTTTGAACAACGAGAACAGCTTGTTCGTGATTTGAACGTGAAAATTGCTGCGCGTCCCTGAGCATGACAGTATGTGACATGGCTGACCCTTTGAATAATAGGTGCAACTCATTTTTTTTCCCAAATCAGTGAACTGGAACAATGTGAAATAAAGTATCTCCCACATATATATGTGTGTGTGTGCATTTATTATATTTAATTTAATTATGTAATAAACAACATAATTTATTACATAATTAAATAGCTCTGTTCTATACATAGAGCACTCTTTCCTTTACCTTTTCCACAGAAATACTTAACACATATATTTTATATAGAAATTTATTGAGTACCTTTTTCAACTGTGGTTACCCCCACTATCCTCGACACAACTCGGGAATCTACATATTATATATATATATATATGCATTTAAGGGTTCATTTTAGAACATGTTATCACACGCTAGTACGAGAACATGTATTGATCTTTAGCTATGTACTTTTTCCACAAACGTTTTGAGGTCCCCTCATATCATCATCATCATATATATATATAAAACACAGTCCACGCTGTAATGTGGCCATGTAGGTAACACGGTAAAAACCTCCAGTCCACACTGTAAATGTGGTTGGTGTTAGGAAGGGCATCCAGCCATAGAAAACCTGCCAGATAGTCCTATACAAGCGAGACACAGTCACCCGGCCAATCTTGTCTCAAATGGGACGACAATTCCCGTCTAACTCATGCTAGCGTGGAAGATAGATGTTAAATGATGATGATATATATACACAGAAACACACACACTGCGTTCCCACACCATGAGTGCTTTTCTCATATTACGACATGATTAACATTGCAGAATGACCAATTCTACCCAGTGGTAAACCAGCAAATTGGAATGTATATATACACACATATATATATGTATAGATTTACATATTTACACACACACATGTGTATATATTTACACAAATACAGAAGAAGCAAACTTCATTTGTTTCACACCAATAAATTCTTTTATGTATATCTAGTGAAGAGGGGTGGAGGTAACATTATTTTTTAGTTAAGATCAATGTTAACGGCATTCACAACCTTAAACACATACACATACTCCCACTCACACACATAAATGTACACCTACATATACACACACTCACACACATATACCCACTCATATACCCACTCATAACTCTATCATTTAGTCGTTATTCCAATTGTGTGATAGTATATACAGATTAAAACTGGTGGAGAATAGTTAATTTTTATTGATATTCAACAAACTCAATAGTATATGTTTGTATAGTTTGAAATGGAATTTCATGTTTGTCATCCAAGTCTTCCATTTATCTCATTGTTGACATTATATAAACTGTTATAAAATACAAATAAATAGGGTATGAAATGATTTGGAACGATGGGTGTGTGAATATTTTGTAAAAATTGTAAGAATCTCAAATGCAGAAATAGCAGTAAAACAGCCAGCTGCTACAATGTGTGTGTGTATCTGTGCGTATATCATGACTCATACACTATTCACTTTCCTGACATTTGTACATTATTCTATGTACTATACAGACACCTTTGATGAGTTGTAGTGCACCTGAGCACCATAGATAATAATTTTCATTATTTTAACCCTTTAGCATTTACATTATTCTATATTTATAATTATATTTTCATGGTAAATTAATTATCTTAATTATCTCACATAATATTGAATCTATGAGATTTTGATACTATTTATTTTGAGAATAATACGTTAACATCAGTATGAGCATAATACCTTAACATCAGAAAGGGTGAGAGAATTCTGGTTAGATACAGCTGGTTTAAATGCTAAAGGGTTAAATAAACCTCTTTTGAATGAAACAAATAAGTATAGTTTACAGCCATATGAAAAGGTACCCTGTTGAGGATAGAAAGGTACACAAGAAATGACAACCTCACTAGTGCTGATGCTATTATAAAATGCACTCAGTAGAGCACAAGAATGTATGTAAGCAAAATGTGAGCTCCTGGCTTATCTGAGAGGTTATTAACCTGCGTACTTGCAAGCATAGAACATGGACTTGTATGATGATATATATATATATATGTGTGTGTGTGTGTATACACATATATATATCATATTATGTTTGAAAGTTGTGATATGAACAAAGTAAAGAGTACTCAATACATGTTGTGGGAATACATATTTTATTGTGAACTTTTGTCCCATCCTTTCATTACTCCAACAACATAAGCGTGAAACTAATAAGATTTTGTCTTCTTGCACCTCTGAGTTTGTCTTGTCTATTCTTGAAATATATATATATATATTGTTATACTTGAGGAGGATCATATTGTTGTAATATTGCCAGAAATAATAACAGAACACACTCACTGTTTGGTTGGTTTTCGCTTCTGTATCTTTTATATCTCCATAGTTCATTTATTTGACAATCAATGTTTATCATTGATTGACCAGCGGTTAAAAATACAGATATAAATATATATATATATAGTCTATCAAAGTTCTTTCGTTGCACATCTGGAACATCATCAGTGGTACTATTATGTTTCCTCCTATTGTATTGTATTGCATATCTACGCCATTTTTATTTTTATTTATTTATTTATTTATTTATTCTCAAATTTAAAAATGGAGTTAAAGACTCACATTAATCCCCTATAGTTTAATGAGCTCAAATATAGATCCGGTCTCTTTATAAGACAGCATATAGAGAAAAACACAGAAAGAGGCATGTGTTTAATTAAAGGGGATATAATACCACCAGAGGAAAAATCATATTATCTACGAACAGAATGGAAAATACATAAAAATTAAAAGGATAAATTAATAAATATTTATGCATAACAAATTTTATATAGAAATGGCTTCTACATGACTAGAACTGTTTCATTTAAAGGAAATCATCATACGAATGTATATATATATATATATATATATATATATGTGTGTGTGTGTGTATCCCGGGTTTAATCGGGGGTAACCACAGTAAGTAAGGTACTCAATACATAGGAGAGTATAAGTATCTAATACAGAAATGGCTATATATATGTGTATGTGTGTGTGTAGTAAAATATCGGTGGAAGTGAGAAAGGAAAAAAGGGAAAACTGCTCAATCAGGTATATGAACTGATATATAATTTATTTATGTTCATATTATTATACACGGAACAAAAGCACTACCTAGGGTTTTAAGGCTCAATTTTGAGAATATCCCCAGACTGTAAGAGGGGTCAAATCTGTAACCTAGTCTTCAGGCACTTGGACAAGTTTGAAGATACTGTTAAAAATATAGTTTGTTAAACACTTCTTTAAGAAAACGTATAACAAAAGTAAATATATTTGTTAGCATATGTATATGCTTGTGTATACATCTATTCATGTTCACAATAACACTTGTACATATGTCCTTCTTCTATGTGAACATAAACATTCCATTTTAACATCAGTTTTCCATCTCTATATGTATTTCTTCCTGGCGACATCTTCCAAGATTTCCTACATCACAACAGTAAAGCAGTAAAGTTAAATAAAGAAAGAAGCCTCAACCTCTACAGTTTTTTATGCCATTTGTCTGTCTTCATTCGAGAAAATTCAGTCTACCTGTAATGAAGTTACCAAGATCACTCGGTTCATCTGACTGAAAATATTGGAAAGACAATTCCTTGAAGTAGTCTAAATCCACCACCTTTTCTTGGTTCTGTAATGAAACAACATAAATAAGATTAGCTAAACAATGAAGGAATGATGTAATTAACCCTTTAGCATCTACACTACTCTATATATACTATTGTATTTTCACAGTAAAGGCTTTATCTCACATCATCATCATCATCATTTTTTAATGTCTACCTTCAACACTAGCATGGTTTAGACAGGTTTGTCCCATTTGAGGCAAATTGGGTCAGGTGACCGTGTCTTGCTCATATAGAACTGTTTCTGGCTGGTTTTCTATGACTGGATGTCCTTCCTAAAACCAACCACATTTACAGTGTGTGCTGGGTACTTTTTACCATGTCTCCTACATGACCACATTACAGCGTGGACAGTGTGTTATTTTGTCGTGACATCTACATGACCTCTTTAGTTTGGACTGGATGTTGTGGTACCAACATAACTTTACAGAGAAAGGGTGGTGTTGGTGGGAGTGGGAGGATGGAGTAGAGAGAGAGAGAGAGAGACAGGCAGACAGACAGATAGTTAGAAGTTAGATAAATAGATAAATACCTCTGAAAATATGATAAATGCAGTTCTAGCATCTTTAGCAGGAACTCCAAAGTCTGATAAGACATACTCGAACTCTTCAATGTCAATGATTCCATCTCCTGTGTAGAACAATGTTTAACCCTGATTTCGCAATTTGGGGCAAAACAACAACAACAACAACAACAATGATGAAGACAATGACCATAACTTTAACAAGAACAAGAACAACAATAATAAATCAACTCACTTGTTCTATCATACAAACTAAATCGATATTCAATATAATTGTCCAACCAATCAGGAATGGTGTAAGTCGTAGTTGCAGTTTGACATTTCTTGGCTTTGGTTTTGCTTTTCTTTAATGTTGCTGCATCTGATGCCAGTGTTATCCACATTTTTATCTAGTCAAAAATAATATATATATATATATATATACATGGATGTGTATCACAACAAAAAGTGCCCACCCCACACTGTAAAGTGGTCGTGTAAGTATCACAGCAAAAAGCACCCAGCCCACACTGTAAATGTGGTTGGTGTTAGGAATGGCATCTAGTCATAGAAACCAGCCCAGAATCATGATACCTGAAAGAAGTTTTATTTTTGACTTAATGCTAAAAGGGTAGTGGATTGATAGTATTAAAAGAATGTTGGACAACATGCTTTACAGCATAGAATTACGGTCCTTTACATTTCGAGATCAAATCCTGCTAAGGTTAGCTTTGCCTTTCATCTTTATGGGGTCGATAAAATAAAGCACCTGTAATGCACTGGGGTCGATTTAATCAACTTTCCTCTCCTCTAAAATTGTTGGCCTTGTACCTAAATCAGAAACCATTATTGAATTAATGCTTGATGTTTTTTCTTGTGAGTTGTCTAGGTGTATGTAAATATGGAATTGACCATAATAATGTGACCAAAATATTCAGGACACTGACCCATTCTTCAGCTGTGATGCGGCCATCACTGTCCAAATCTGCTACGGCCTGTAGTTTTTCCCACACTGACAGAAACACATTGTTCGCACGACTTGCTTCCTCTCCACTGGCGTTTGTCCACCCACTTAGTCGACATATTTCCTGCAAACACACAAATAGATGTTATACATAAATATATCTGTGTGTATCTTCATGTATCTGTGTGTATGTGTGCCTGTGTGGGTGTGTATGTAATTGTCTCTATGTGTGAGTGTGTATGTGTTTGTTTCTATGTGTCTGTGTATATTTGTTTCTATGTGTGGGTGTTGATGTGTTTGTCTGTAAAGCAATAAAAACTAATGGCTATACATGTATTACTTTAACCCTTTAACATTTAAACCTGCCAAATCCGGCCAAAATTCTCTCACCTCTTTCTGTTCAAACCAGCTGTAACTGGCCACTCATACTTATATTAAGGTATTGTTCTCGAAATGAATATCAAAATCTCATAGATTCGATATTCTGTGAGATAAAGCACTTACCTCTCTGGTCATGTCGAAGTTTTTCCAGTCTAAATAACCACTTTTGTTAAAATCTGTTAGAATATAAATGAAAAATATAAGTGAAAAATTAAAGTGAATTTTCTTTTAGAAACATTTTAAAGACATTTCTTAACCTTTCTAATTTTTAGGCTCTTGTTCAGGGCCTCCAAGAGAAATTTTGCAAGGCGGTACAAGACCCTTTTGGGAACCGAAGGAGGCAAAGATTTTTCTCAAAATGGATGTTGCATGGTTGCTGTGGTGCCTTCTAAGCTTTTGGGCCCCAGAACAAAGTACCGATGAACCCCCACTCTCATAGGCCCTGCTCTTGGTAATGCTACTGGCAAAACCTTCACTGCCAAAATAAAAAAACAAAAAACAAAAACGAAACAACAACCATTAGCAGCAATATGTGTTTGTATAGGTGTGTGTTCGTTTATTCTTTCGCGGGTTTCCTGTCATTGGGCTGTGTAAATAGTAGTGAAGTAATTATATCATCGTTCTTATAAGATACAAAATGCAAAGTGGTTATAGACGCCACGAGAGACAACTCAGTAGGACATAAGTGATGCAGAGTATTTCTAGTCCATTTTTGTTAGCATATTTCTACTGAGACACTGCCTATATTTTGAAAAGAACCAATAATTTGGAGACATTTTGTAAAACAACAAACTTTCTCATTATTAAGCTGGTGTTTGGAACATAACTTAACAAATGTACTTGCATAAAATTATGATGTATGGTTTTTAAAATCGTCTGGTATCATAGAACCAGGGCTTGAAAGAGTTAATGCTGTACAAAATATTTACATAAGATTATGATGGATATTTTTTAGATATATATAAACTGAATTAAGTGCAAGAAATGCAGGAGCTGGTGCAACAATGCACCAGCTTCAGCATTCAGTAATCAGAAGAAGGGAGGTAGGCATAAAAGCTCACTGTCTTCAATTCAGTATTCATGCCAACCCTTACCTATAGTCATAAATCTTGGGGAATGACCGAAAAAATATGATTGCGAATACAAGTGGCCGAAATGGGGTTCCTCCAAAGGGTCTGTGGAGTAACGTTACTCAATAAAGTGTGTAGCTTGGAGATCAGAAAATCACTCCAGGTAGAGCTACTACTTCTCAGTATTGAGAGATCACAGCTCCGATACGGAGGGCATGTGGTTAGAATGTCTCAGGAAAGAATTGCTGGACAGATTTTATGGGCAAAACCAACTGGCCAGAGACTCAGGGGTAGACCCTGAGCAAGATGATTGGATAATATCTATGAGCTTGGCTGGTCACACTTGGGGATCCAGCCGGATCAGTTGGAGATGGTTGCTTCTGGCAGGACCCACTGGAAGGAGTGTTTGAAGACTCTGCATCCACAGTCCGCTCAGGAATAAGTGGGTGAAGAAGAAGGAGATTTTAAAAATATATATAAGCACTTTAAAATAAACAGTTCTGTATCATAGAACCAGAGGCAGTTTCAGGCAGTTTGGTATTGAAAAGGCTATTGTTGTTTAACAGTTGGGGAATATTTACAGAGTTTCAGTAACAACAACCAGCTGTGCTCTAATCATTAGATCTAAAACTGAAGGGTTTGATTTGTTTGCATGTATGGATGCATATACACATACATGCATACATACATGCATACATGTATGTATGTATGTATGTATGTATGTATGTATGTATGTATGTATGTATCCAGTTGGTGCTACTGGTAACATGTATCCCAGTACAACCTGTCTCATGGTCAGGTCGTTGGCGACTAAACTGGCAACCCCACCAAGGTTTCTTGGTGAGGAGGGTGACTTTGGACATCCTGCAGGACTAAAAACAAAACCTGTCAAAGGGCAAAGGAGCTCTTAAGAGTCAATGGCCATCCAAAATCACTGGGAGAGATGAGCCCTTAGCCTTTGTCAAGGCAGAATTCTAGGAGAAGGAAAACTCTGATATAACACCTGCAACCCTGATGGTATCCAATGATGTTGACTTGTTCTTCTTTTTGGTAAATATCATCTTGGTTAAGAGAGTGGGACTGGCTTTGTGCAGTGCCTTTGCTCACTATAAAAGCTTCACGGCACAGGCATTGCTTTATATCTGGAGATCTCTCTGCACTTGTCGTCACATGGTACCATGGGCCCAGCACTATGTGTCAATAATTGTCACAAGTGTAGTCTTTGTACCAGAGTTTTCAAGTCGCTGGCTGGACTAAAAAGTCACACTCGTTCAGCGCATCGGTAGGAGTTCTCCTACATGGATATGAAGTGGTGGCCGTACTCGAAAACGAGTTGGCGACCGCTATATGTATGTATGTATGCATGCATATATATGTATATATGTATCTGTGCATGCATACATACATGTATGTATTAATGTTTAAATATATGCATATATGTATGTTTCTCTTTCTCTTAATTTCGAGTACATTTTTGACCAGCCACCTTCCTGGTGGCAAGGTTGAAAAGAAAAGAAATTGTCATCCCTTGAATCACAAGAATATTTTACAAATTTTGATGGTGCCAGTTATCACAGCCATTTGTAGTCTATGAATTAGGGAGCTGTGTTCTTTGTCCACAAATCCAAGTTCAGTTATACTTTGGTCCAAACGGGCTGGTATATAACCTGCAGCTCCAATAATGATGTATGTATATATGTATGTATGCATGCATGTATGTATATATGTATGTATGTATGCACGCATGTATGTATGCATATGTATATATATATATATATATTTTGAGTATATGTGGATATGATTCCAGTTCCTCAGTGAAATAACAACCCAACCAGGAACTGGGCATATCAGAGTATTGACAAAATTATACACCTCAACAACATATGTACTTGTCTATACCACACTAATTCGGACTGCCTGAAGAGGTCACAGCCAAAGATGGCTGTCACCGAAATATATATAGCAGTAATAAACGAAGCTAAATTTTAAACATTTGACTTTTTATTTTACTTTATTTTATATATATATATATATATATGTAAGTATGTATGTATACGTACATACATA
>OZ024760.1:4036540-4039040 GCA_964016885.1 Eledone cirrhosa | reverse complement strand
CCACTCACACATGTACATACACATGCATATCACTAAAAAGTCAAGCACAAAGAGATTCACATACACATACACAGAGATATACAAACACACACACACACACACATATATATATATAGAATAAGAAGCACCAAAGAGTCAATAAGCTATCAAACTAACACATGGTACTTCTTATTCTTTATATATCAGCTCTGCATGAACCCCACTACATCAAGCTAATACCCAATAATAGCAACACTGTTATTATTATTATTATTAGTATTAAATATATATATATATAAGATAAAAATAAAAATACTTGAGTGCATTAGAGTTAAACACACTCGTCGTATTAGAGAAATGACAGTATAAGATATAGCTCAATGTTATCAAACAGACCCGAAAAATTATATAAATTAACAAAGAAGCCTTTAATACATTAAAAATCTTTATTTGCTGACAATGTTTCGTCCCATTAATTAGGACTCATCAGAGCAAGGAAAAGACAAGAAATATCATCGGCTAGAACAAGCCAAAATTCAGAAGAATAGCGAATGGATATTTAGGAAAATTTAGGAAAATTATCATGGAAAGACATGTTAAACCTAATAGGGTGCATTTGTAAATAAAAACTATAGGGCAAGAGAGCAAGCAAACATTAAACAAACCCACGTTAAAAGTACAATATAAGTCTAATACTCGAAATACAACATGCTAGCGTGGAAAATGGACGTTAAACGATGATGATAATATATATATATAGTTCTATACGAACAAGACACAGTCACCTGACCAATCTTGCCTCAAGTGGGACAATCATGTCTAACCCATGCAAGCGTGGAAGATGGACGTTAAACAATGATGATGATGATGATGATGATAATATATATATCCGACCTGAGGGTCTGAATACGGTGAAACATTTGTTCTCGGTATGGTGAACTAACTGTTGTGGAACTACTACTAATAAATTGAGGTGAAAACCAACAGGTGCATGTGTTTTTATTGACAACATGTTTCAACACACGTTTTCAGATAAGAAATCTTACAAAACAAATTCAAAAATGAAATATATATATATATATATATATTTATTTATTAAAATAACAGATTAAAGTTTAAGCAAAGAATCGCTGCTTTCACCCTTAACGGGATCTTCTGAAACTAACAAAGTCAATCTGTAAACGCAGAACTGGATATTTCAAAAAACGTTGCAACCGGTGGAAGACAGGAAGACAATACTTTGGTTCGTGGAACCGTTCGCTGGCAAAGAACGGGAAAAAACGAATAATACGTCATTAATAGGAGCGGTGAAAAACAATTACGCGCAAAGACAGAACCACGTTTATGGTATAAAAGAGGTCGTAGACTAATGTTCTCTTAGGTGGTGCATAGAGACGTTCTCTGGCAATGAATGAAAAAACGAAGATAATAAGTCATATGTGGAGCGTGGAGAACAATAGCACGCAAAGACAAAACCACGTAAATGGTATAGCAGAAGTCGTAGACTAAAATTCTAACTAGGAGACCAAATGAATATATATAAACATATATGTAAATGTATACGCATATATGTGCAGTTTTATATATATACACACACACACATACATACACATATATATATATATATATAGTGGGGGAAAGAGAGTTGTGGGAGAGAGAATGAGAGAAATATCAGTGGGATGCCTACTGTTGCCTGGAGGAACTAATGACTCTGCTGGTGATGAAACCTCTTGGAAAAGAATCATAGTAATTTTACATAAATACAGGATTTGAAATACAATGGATCTATTTTTGCAACCAAGAAACAAGGCTAATAAGCCATATATAAATGTATATAAATAAATAAAATACGAAAAAAATAAAAATAAAAAAAATACTCCCTTACAAAAACAAACTTCTCAGAGAAAGACTTCTTAACCCTTTATCATTTACATTACTCTATATTTACTATTATATTTTCATAAAGAGTTTACCTCACACGATAATCTCACATAATATCGAATCTGAGATTTTGATGTTATTTATTTTGAGAACAATACTAACATCACTATGAGTGGCCAGTCACAGCCAGTTTGAACAGAAAGATGTGAGAGAATTCTGGCTGGATACAGCTGGTTTAAATGCTAAAAGGTTAAGGGTAACCAATGTCCTTAGTGTTTCTACCATTGACCATTGACAAAGATTCTCCTGACTCCCATCACGTGAATATCTAACATATGTTTCCATAATACATACGTGACTTTATACTTAAAGAGATAATTGAATATTGAAAGTTATTGATTGAAATTTCATCATCATTATCATCATTTTAGTGGTGTCTGTCTATCTATCTATCTATATTAATCTATCTATTTATAAATATATACATATATATATATATATATATATGTAAATCTATCTATTAATCTATCATCACCATCATCATTTAACATCCATTTTCCATGCTAGCCAGAGTTGGATGGGTTGTTACAGACCAAATCAGTATTTAATCCAATCTACAGACTTATCAGACATGTCAAGG
>OZ024760.1:3996540-4034040 GCA_964016885.1 Eledone cirrhosa | reverse complement strand
GGATCTGTTCTTGGTCCCCTTTTGTTTGTGGCATATATTAATGACATAGATGCCAACTTACAGAATGCCACGGTACTGAAATATGCAGATGACATCAAGCTGTACCTTGAAATCAAAAGGACTGATCCTGAAATCTACAACTCTTTCTTACAATCAGACCTGGACACAATGCAGCAATGGATCACAGACTGGCAACTGAAGCTGGCTGTGGACAAGTGTACCACCATGCATTTTGGGAGGAAAAATCCAGCGTCCACATACTCCCTCCACAACACTGATATCAAGAAGTCCTCTTGTGAACGTGACCTGGGCAGCGATTTGCGTTGGACAAAGCATGTCTCTAAGATTGTCAAGAAGGCCGAGGGTGTCTTGGCATCACTCAGCAAGACCTTTGTTAGCCGCTCTCCAGCCATCTATTTAAAACTGTATACAGCTATGGTACGACCACACTTGAAATTCGCATCATCAGTCTGGAACCCCTATCTTGCTCAGAACATTGACCTCCTGTTATTAACCATCTCGCCAATTGCAATCCTGAGCACCTTTTTGATCTCCATGTGTCTAACACACGTGGACATGCCTACAAAATCAGAAAACAGCACAGCTCCCATGACTTTCGTAAACATTTTTTCACGCTCAGAGTTGCTGAAGCATGGAACAAACTGCCTGCATCAGTTGTTAGCTGCCGAGACACTGCATCCTTTAAGACACTCATGCTTCCTGAAATACGCCAAAACTATACCTGATGTACCCCTTCCATACACATGCACACATGTGTGTATCATGACTCATGCACTGTTCATTTTCCTGATGTTTGTACATTACCCTATGTACTATACATACACTTTTTGATGAGTTGTAGTGTACCTGAGCACTGTACACAATATTTCATTATTATTATTATTATGAAATCACACCATAATTTGCCTTGGTGGCCCTTGAAATATGTATAATAAAATAAATATGGTTTTATAAATATAGTTTCCATTTATTAATATATTGTATATATATATATTTATATATATATGATTAAGTCAAAGATGTACATCCATATATGTATACTGAAATACTAGTATGTATATGAATACACAAACGTATACATATGTAGATGTACCAAGTTTTTTTTTCACTGATCACTTTACTGTGAGTGGCCAGCTATTCTGTATGTAAACACACAGACAAACCGGTTTTTAGAGTCATACTGGTTTTTGAGGAAACATCTTTCCTCTATTCTCCAGAAAGCCAGACAAGGAATATTGAACTAGTTTCGTTGTTGTTACAACTCATCAGCAATATTTACCTATCTTCCGGCCTCTCTAGAGAATCGTAAAAGCACATATCGCTATATGCTTTTTCTATGAAAATTAGTAGTGGGCAGACCAACTTGCATAGAGTGTGAGTAAGTACCGGTTCAACGGAGACGATAAAAACAAATAACGAAACGAAATTAAATTTCGTTTCGTTTGTAACTCACTTTTGTATGACTGACGCTCAAACAATTAAGTCAAAGATGTACATCCATATATGTATACTGAAATACTAGTATGTATATGAATACACAAACGTATACATATGTAGATGTACCAAGTTTTTTTTTTTCACTGATCACTTTACTGTGAGTGGCCAGCTATTCTGTATGTAAACACACAGACAAACCGGTTTTTAGAGTCATACTGGTTTTTGAGGAAACATCTTTCCTCTATTCTCCAGAAAGCCAGACAAGGAATATTGAACTAGTTTCGTTGTTGTTACAACTCATCAGCAATATTTACCTATCTTCCGGCCTCTCTAGAGAATCGTAAAAGCACATATCGCTATATGCTTTTTCTATGAAAATTAGTAGTGGGCAGACCAACTTGCATAGAGTGTGAGTAAGTACCGGTTCAACGGAGACGATAAAAACAAATAACGAAACGAAATTAAATTTCGTTTCGTTTGTAACTCACTTTTGTATGACTGACGCTCAAACAATTAAGTCAAAGATGTACATCCATATATGTATACTGAAATACTAGTATGTATATGAATACACAAACGTATACATATGTAGATGTACCAAGTTTTTTTTTCACTGATCACTTTACTGTGAGTGGCCAGCTATTCTGTATGTAAACACACAGACAAACCGGTTTTTAGAGTCATACTGGTTTTTGAGGAAACATCTTTCCTCTATTCTCCAGAAAGCCAGACAAGGAATATTGAACTAGTTTCGTTGTTGTTACAACTCATCAGCAATATTTACCTATCTTCCGGCCTCTCTAGAGAATCGTAAAAGCACATATCGCTATATGCTTTTTCTATGAAAATTAGTAGTGGGCAGACCAACTTGCATAGAGTGTGAGTAAGTACCGGTTCAACGGAGACGATAAAAACAAATAACGAAACGAAATTAAATTTCGTTTCGTTTGTAACTCACTTTTGTATGACTGACGCTCAAACAATTAAGTCAAAGATGTACATCCATATATGTATACTGAAATACTAGTATGTATATGAATACACAAACGTATACATATGTAGATGTACCAAGTTTTTTTTTCACTGATCACTTTACTGTGAGTGGCCAGCTATTCTGTATGTAAACACACAGACAAACCGGTTTTTAGAGTCATACTGGTTTTTGAGGAAACATCTTTCCTCTATTCTCCAGAAAGCCAGACAAGGAATATTGAACTAGTTTCGTTGTTGTTACAACTCATCAGCAATATTTACCTATCTTCCGGCCTCTCTAGAGAATCGTAAAAGCACATATCGCTATATGCTTTTTCTATGAAAATTAGTAGTGGGCAGACCAACTTGCATAGAGTGTGAGTAAGTACCGGTTCAACGGAGACGATAAAAACAAATAACGAAACGAAATTAAATTTCGTTTCGTTTGTAACTCACTTTTGTATGACTGACGCTCAAACAATTAAGTCAAAGATGTACATCCATATATGTATACTGAAATACTAGTATGTATATGAATACACAAACGTATACATATGTAGATGTACCAAGTTTTTTTTTCACTGATCACTTTACTGTGAGTGGCCAGCTATTCTGTATGTAAACACACAGACAAACCGGTTTTTAGAGTCATACTGGTTTTTGAGGAAACATCTTTCCTCTATTCTCCAGAAAGCCAGACAAGGAATATTGAACTAGTTTCGTTGTTGTTACAACTCATCAGCAATATTTACCTATCTTCCGGCCTCTCTAGAGAATCGTAAAAGCACATATCGCTATATGCTTTTTCTATGAAAATTAGTAGTGGGCAGACCAACTTGCATAGAGTGTGAGTAAGTACCGGTTCAACGGAGACGATAAAAACAAATAACGAAACGAAATTAAATTTCGTTTCGTTTGTAACTCACTTTTGTATGACTGACGCTCAAACAATTAAGTCAAAGATGTACATCCATATATGTATACTGAAATACTAGTATGTATATGAATACACAAACGTATACATATGTAGATGTACCAAGTTTTTTTTCACTGATCACTTTACTGTGAGTGGCCAGCTATTCTGTATGTAAACACACAGACAAACCGGTTTTTAGAGTCATACTGGTTTTTGAGGAAACATCTTTCCTCTATTCTCCAGAAAGCCAGACAAGGAATATTGAACTAGTTTCGTTGTTGTTACAACTCATCAGCAATATTTACCTATCTTCCGGCCTCTCTAGAGAATCGTAAAAGCACATATCGCTATATGCTTTTTCTATGAAAATTAGTAGTGGGCAGACCAACTTGCATAGAGTGTGAGTAAGTACCGGTTCAACGGAGACGATAAAAACAAATAACGAAACGAAATTAAATTTCGTTTCGTTTGTAACTCACTTTTGTATGACTGACGCTCAAACAATTAAGTCAAAGATGTACATCCATATATGTATACTGAAATACTAGTATGTATATGAATACACAAACGTATACATATGTAGATGTACCAAGTTTTTTTTTCACTGATCACTTTACTGTGAGTGGCCAGCTATTCTGTATGTAAACACACAGACAAACCGGTTTTTAGAGTCATACTGGTTTTTGAGGAAACATCTTTCCTCTATTCTCCAGAAAGCCAGACAAGGAATATTGAACTAGTTTCGTTGTTGTTACAACTCATCAGCAATATTTACCTATCTTCCGGCCTCTCTAGAGAATCGTAAAAGCACATATCGCTATATGCTTTTTCTATGAAAATTAGTAGTGGGCAGACCAACTTGCATAGAGTGTGAGTAAGTACCGGTTCAACGGAGACGATAAAAACAAATAACGAAACGAAATTAAATTTCGTTTCGTTTGTAACTCACTTTTGTATGACTGACGCTCAAACAATTAAGTCAAAGATGTACATCCATATATGTATACTGAAATACTAGTATGTATATGAATACACAAACGTATACATATGTAGATGTACCAAGTTTTTTTTTCACTGATCACTTTACTGTGAGTGGCCAGCTATTCTGTATGTAAACACACAGACAAACCGGTTTTTAGAGTCATACTGGTTTTTGAGGAAACATCTTTCCTCTATTCTCCAGAAAGCCAGACAAGGAATATTGAACTAGTTTCGTTGTTGTTACAACTCATCAGCAATATTTACCTATCTTCCGGCCTCTCTAGAGAATCGTAAAAGCACATATCGCTATATGCTTTTTCTATGAAAATTAGTAGTGGGCAGACCAACTTGCATAGAGTGTGAGTAAGTACCGGTTCAACGGAGACGATAAAAACAAATAACGAAACGAAATTAAATTTCGTTTCGTTTGTAACTCACTTTTGTATGACTGACGCTCAAACAATTAAGTCAAAGATGTACATCCATATATGTATACTGAAATACTAGTATGTATATGAATACACAAACGTATACATATGTAGATGTACCAAGTTTTTTTTTCACTGATCACTTTACTGTGAGTGGCCAGCTATTCTGTATGTAAACACACAGACAAACCGGTTTTTAGAGTCATACTGGTTTTTGAGGAAACATCTTTCCTCTATTCTCCAGAAAGCCAGACAAGGAATATTGAACTAGTTTCGTTGTTGTTACAACTCATCAGCAATATTTACCTATCTTCCGGCCTCTCTAGAGAATCGTAAAAGCACATATCGCTATATGCTTTTTCTATGAAAATTAGTAGTGGGCAGACCAACTTGCATAGAGTGTGAGTAAGTACCGGTTCAACGGAGACGATAAAAACAAATAACGAAACGAAATTAAATTTCGTTTCGTTTGTAACTCACTTTTGTATGACTGACGCTCAAACAATTAAGTCAAAGATGTACATCCATATATGTATACTGAAATACTAGTATGTATATGAATACACAAACGTATACATATGTAGATGTACCAAGTTTTTTTTTCACTGATCACTTTACTGTGAGTGGCCAGCTATTCTGTATGTAAACACACAGACAAACCGGTTTTTAGAGTCATACTGGTTTTTGAGGAAACATCTTTCCTCTATTCTCCAGAAAGCCAGACAAGGAATATTGAACTAGTTTCGTTGTTGTTACAACTCATCAGCAATATTTACCTATCTTCCGGCCTCTCTAGAGAATCGTAAAAGCACATATCGCTATATGCTTTTTCTATGAAAATTAGTAGTGGGCAGACCAACTTGCATAGAGTGTGAGTAAGTACCGGTTCAACGGAGACGATAAAAACAAATAACGAAACGAAATTAAATTTCGTTTCGTTTGTAACTCACTTTTGTATGACTGACGCTCAAACAATTAAGTCAAAGATGTACATCCATATATGTATACTGAAATACTAGTATGTATATGAATACACAAACGTATACATATGTAGATGTACCAAGTTTTTTTTTCACTGATCACTTTACTGTGAGTGGCCAGCTATTCTGTATGTAAACACACAGACAAACCGGTTTTTAGAGTCATACTGGTTTTTGAGGAAACATCTTTCCTCTATTCTCCAGAAAGCCAGACAAGGAATATTGAACTAGTTTCGTTGTTGTTACAACTCATCAGCAATATTTACCTATCTTCCGGCCTCTCTAGAGAATCGTAAAAGCACATATCGCTATATGCTTTTTCTATGAAAATTAGTAGTGGGCAGACCAACTTGCATAGAGTGTGAGTAAGTACCGGTTCAACGGAGACGATAAAAACAAATAACGAAACGAAATTAAATTTCGTTTCGTTTGTAACTCACTTTTGTATGACTGACGCTCAAACAATTAAGTCAAAGATGTACATCCATATATGTATACTGAAATACTAGTATGTATATGAATACACAAACGTATACATATGTAGATGTACCAAGTTTTTTTTTCACTGATCACTTTACTGTGAGTGGCCAGCTATTCTGTATGTAAACACACAGACAAACCGGTTTTTAGAGTCATACTGGTTTTTGAGGAAACATCTTTCCTCTATTCTCCAGAAAGCCAGACAAGGAATATTGAACTAGTTTCGTTGTTGTTACAACTCATCAGCAATATTTACCTATCTTCCGGCCTCTCTAGAGAATCGTAAAAGCACATATCGCTATATGCTTTTTCTATGAAAATTAGTAGTGGGCAGACCAACTTGCATAGAGTGTGAGTAAGTACCGGTTCAACGGAGACGATAAAAACAAATAACGAAACGAAATTAAATTTCGTTTCGTTTGTAACTCACTTTTGTATGACTGACGCTCAAACAATTAAGTCAAAGATGTACATCCATATATGTATACTGAAATACTAGTATGTATATGAATACACAAACGTATACATATGTAGATGTACCAAGTTTTTTTTTCACTGATCACTTTACTGTGAGTGGCCAGCTATTCTGTATGTAAACACACAGACAAACCGGTTTTTAGAGTCATACTGGTTTTTGAGGAAACATCTTTCCTCTATTCTCCAGAAAGCCAGACAAGGAATATTGAACTAGTTTCGTTGTTGTTACAACTCATCAGCAATATTTACCTATCTTCCGGCCTCTCTAGAGAATCGTAAAAGCACATATCGCTATATGCTTTTTCTATGAAAATTAGTAGTGGGCAGACCAACTTGCATAGAGTGTGAGTAAGTACCGGTTCAACGGAGACGATAAAAACAAATAACGAAACGAAATTAAATTTCGTTTCGTTTGTAACTCACTTTTGTATGACTGACGCTCAAACAATTAAGTCAAAGATGTACATCCATATATGTATACTGAAATACTAGTATGTATATGAATACACAAACGTATACATATGTAGATGTACCAAGTTTTTTTTTCACTGATCACTTTACTGTGAGTGGCCAGCTATTCTGTATGTAAACACACAGACAAACCGGTTTTTAGAGTCATACTGGTTTTTGAGGAAACATCTTTCCTCTATTCTCCAGAAAGCCAGACAAGGAATATTGAACTAGTTTCGTTGTTGTTACAACTCATCAGCAATATTTACCTATCTTCCGGCCTCTCTAGAGAATCGTAAAAGCACATATCGCTATATGCTTTTTCTATGAAAATTAGTAGTGGGCAGACCAACTTGCATAGAGTGTGAGTAAGTACCGGTTCAACGGAGACGATAAAAACAAATAACGAAACGAAATTAAATTTCGTTTCGTTTGTAACTCACTTTTGTATGACTGACGCTCAAACAATTAAGTCAAAGATGTACATCCATATATGTATACTGAAATACTAGTATGTATATGAATACACAAACGTATACATATGTAGATGTACCAAGTTTTTTTTTCACTGATCACTTTACTGTGAGTGGCCAGCTATTCTGTATGTAAACACACAGACAAACCGGTTTTTAGAGTCATACTGGTTTTTGAGGAAACATCTTTCCTCTATTCTCCAGAAAGCCAGACAAGGAATATTGAACTAGTTTCGTTGTTGTTACAACTCATCAGCAATATTTACCTATCTTCCGGCCTCTCTAGAGAATCGTAAAAGCACATATCGCTATATGCTTTTTCTATGAAAATTAGTAGTGGGCAGACCAACTTGCATAGAGTGTGAGTAAGTACCGGTTCAACGGAGACGATAAAAACAAATAACGAAACGAAATTAAATTTCGTTTCGTTTGTAACTCACTTTTGTATGACTGACGCTCAAACAATTAAGTCAAAGATGTACATCCATATATGTATACTGAAATACTAGTATGTATATGAATACACAAACGTATACATATGTAGATGTACCAAGTTTTTTTTTCACTGATCACTTTACTGTGAGTGGCCAGCTATTCTGTATGTAAACACACAGACAAACCGGTTTTTAGAGTCATACTGGTTTTTGAGGAAACATCTTTCCTCTATTCTCCAGAAAGCCAGACAAGGAATATTGAACTAGTTTCGTTGTTGTTACAACTCATCAGCAATATTTACCTATCTTCCGGCCTCTCTAGAGAATCGTAAAAGCACATATCGCTATATGCTTTTTCTATGAAAATTAGTAGTGGGCAGACCAACTTGCATAGAGTGTGAGTAAGTACCGGTTCAACGGAGACGATAAAAACAAATAACGAAACGAAATTAAATTTCGTTTCGTTTGTAACTCACTTTTGTATGACTGACGCTCAAACAATTAAGTCAAAGATGTACATCCATATATGTATACTGAAATACTAGTATGTATATGAATACACAAACGTATACATATGTAGATGTACCAAGTTTTTTTTTCACTGATCACTTTACTGTGAGTGGCCAGCTATTCTGTATGTAAACACACAGACAAACCGGTTTTTAGAGTCATACTGGTTTTTGAGGAAACATCTTTCCTCTATTCTCCAGAAAGCCAGACAAGGAATATTGAACTAGTTTCGTTGTTGTTACAACTCATCAGCAATATTTACCTATCTTCCGGCCTCTCTAGAGAATCGTAAAAGCACATATCGCTATATGCTTTTTCTATGAAAATTAGTAGTGGGCAGTTGGTCTGCCCACTACTAATTTTCATAGAAAAAGCATATAGCGATATGTGCTTTTACGATTCTCTAGAGAGGCCGGAAGATAGGTAAATATTGCTGATGAGTTGTAACAACAACGAAACTAGTTCAATATTCCTTGTCTGGCTTTCTGGAGAATAGAGGAAAGATGTTTCCTCAAAAACCAGTATGACTCTAAAAACCGGTTTGTCTGTGTGTTTACATACAGAATAGCTGGCCACTCACAGTAAAGTGATCAGTGAAAAAAAAACTTGGTACATCTACATATGTATACGTTTGTGTATTCATATACATACTAGTATTTCAGTATACATATATGGATGTACATCTTTGACTTAATTGTTTGAGCGTCAGTCATACAAAAGTGAGTTACAAACGAAACGAAATTTAATTTCGTTTCGTTATTTGTTTTTATCGTCTCCGTTGAACCGGTACTTACTCACACTCTATGCAAGTTGGTCTGCCCACTACTAATTTTCATAGAAAAAGCATATAGCGATATGTGCTTTTACGATTCTCTAGAGAGGCCGGAAGATAGGTAAATATTGCTGATGAGTTGTAACAACAACGAAACTAGTTCAATATTCCTTGTCTGGCTTTCTGGAGAATAGAGGAAAGATGTTTCCTCAAAAACCAGTATGACTCTAAAAACCGGTTTGTCTGTGTGTTTACATACAGAATAGCTGGCCACTCACAGTAAAGTGATCAGTGAAAAAAAAACTTGGTACATCTACATATGTATACGTTTGTGTATTCATATACATACTAGTATTTCAGTATACATATATGGATGTACATCTTTGACTTAATTGTTTGAGCGTCAGTCATACAAAAGTGAGTTACAAACGAAACGAAATTTAATTTCGTTTCGTTATTTGTTTTTATCGTCTCCGTTGAACCGGTACTTACTCACACTCTATGCAAGTTGGTCTGCCCACTACTAATTTTCATAGAAAAAGCATATAGCGATATGTGCTTTTACGATTCTCTAGAGAGGCCGGAAGATAGGTAAATATTGCTGATGAGTTGTAACAACAACGAAACTAGTTCAATATTCCTTGTCTGGCTTTCTGGAGAATAGAGGAAAGATGTTTCCTCAAAAACCAGTATGACTCTAAAAACCGGTTTGTCTGTGTGTTTACATACAGAATAGCTGGCCACTCACAGTAAAGTGATCAGTGAAAAAAAAACTTGGTACATCTACATATGTATACGTTTGTGTATTCATATACATACTAGTATTTCAGTATACATATATGGATGTACATCTTTGACTTAATTGTTTGAGCGTCAGTCATACAAAAGTGAGTTACAAACGAAACGAAATTTAATTTCGTTTCGTTATTTGTTTTTATCGTCTCCGTTGAACCGGTACTTACTCACACTCTATGCAAGTTGGTCTGCCCACTACTAATTTTCATAGAAAAAGCATATAGCGATATGTGCTTTTACGATTCTCTAGAGAGGCCGGAAGATAGGTAAATATTGCTGATGAGTTGTAACAACAACGAAACTAGTTCAATATTCCTTGTCTGGCTTTCTGGAGAATAGAGGAAAGATGTTTCCTCAAAAACCAGTATGACTCTAAAAACCGGTTTGTCTGTGTGTTTACATACAGAATAGCTGGCCACTCACAGTAAAGTGATCAGTGAAAAAAAAACTTGGTACATCTACATATGTATACGTTTGTGTATTCATATACATACTAGTATTTCAGTATACATATATGGATGTACATCTTTGACTTAATTGTTTGAGCGTCAGTCATACAAAAGTGAGTTACAAACGAAACGAAATTTAATTTCGTTTCGTTATTTGTTTTTATCGTCTCCGTTGAACCGGTACTTACTCACACTCTATGCAAGTTGGTCTGCCCACTACTAATTTTCATAGAAAAAGCATATAGCGATATGTGCTTTTACGATTCTCTAGAGAGGCCGGAAGATAGGTAAATATTGCTGATGAGTTGTAACAACAACGAAACTAGTTCAATATTCCTTGTCTGGCTTTCTGGAGAATAGAGGAAAGATGTTTCCTCAAAAACCAGTATGACTCTAAAAACCGGTTTGTCTGTGTGTTTACATACAGAATAGCTGGCCACTCACAGTAAAGTGATCAGTGAAAAAAAAACTTGGTACATCTACATATGTATACGTTTGTGTATTCATATACATACTAGTATTTCAGTATACATATATGGATGTACATCTTTGACTTAATTGTTTGAGCGTCAGTCATACAAAAGTGAGTTACAAACGAAACGAAATTTAATTTCGTTTCGTTATTTGTTTTTATCGTCTCCGTTGAACCGGTACTTACTCACACTCTATGCAAGTTGGTCTGCCCACTACTAATTTTCATAGAAAAAGCATATAGCGATATGTGCTTTTACGATTCTCTAGAGAGGCCGGAAGATAGGTAAATATTGCTGATGAGTTGTAACAACAACGAAACTAGTTCAATATTCCTTGTCTGGCTTTCTGGAGAATAGAGGAAAGATGTTTCCTCAAAAACCAGTATGACTCTAAAAACCGGTTTGTCTGTGTGTTTACATACAGAATAGCTGGCCACTCACAGTAAAGTGATCAGTGAAAAAAAAACTTGGTACATCTACATATGTATACGTTTGTGTATTCATATACATACTAGTATTTCAGTATACATATATGGATGTACATCTTTGACTTAATTGTTTGAGCGTCAGTCATACAAAAGTGAGTTACAAACGAAACGAAATTTAATTTCGTTTCGTTATTTGTTTTTATCGTCTCCGTTGAACCGGTACTTACTCACACTCTATGCAAGTTGGTCTGCCCACTACTAATTTTCATAGAAAAAGCATATAGCGATATGTGCTTTTACGATTCTCTAGAGAGGCCGGAAGATAGGTAAATATTGCTGATGAGTTGTAACAACAACGAAACTAGTTCAATATTCCTTGTCTGGCTTTCTGGAGAATAGAGGAAAGATGTTTCCTCAAAAACCAGTATGACTCTAAAAACCGGTTTGTCTGTGTGTTTACATACAGAATAGCTGGCCACTCACAGTAAAGTGATCAGTGAAAAAAAAACTTGGTACATCTACATATGTATACGTTTGTGTATTCATATACATACTAGTATTTCAGTATACATATATGGATGTACATCTTTGACTTAATTGTTTGAGCGTCAGTCATACAAAAGTGAGTTACAAACGAAACGAAATTTAATTTCGTTTCGTTATTTGTTTTTATCGTCTCCGTTGAACCGGTACTTACTCACACTCTATGCAAGTTGGTCTGCCCACTACTAATTTTCATAGAAAAAGCATATAGCGATATGTGCTTTTACGATTCTCTAGAGAGGCCGGAAGATAGGTAAATATTGCTGATGAGTTGTAACAACAACGAAACTAGTTCAATATTCCTTGTCTGGCTTTCTGGAGAATAGAGGAAAGATGTTTCCTCAAAAACCAGTATGACTCTAAAAACCGGTTTGTCTGTGTGTTTACATACAGAATAGCTGGCCACTCACAGTAAAGTGATCAGTGAAAAAAAAACTTGGTACATCTACATATGTATACGTTTGTGTATTCATATACATACTAGTATTTCAGTATACATATATGGATGTACATCTTTGACTTAATTGTTTGAGCGTCAGTCATACAAAAGTGAGTTACAAACGAAACGAAATTTAATTTCGTTTCGTTATTTGTTTTTATCGTCTCCGTTGAACCGGTACTTACTCACACTCTATGCAAGTTGGTCTGCCCACTACTAATTTTCATAGAAAAAGCATATAGCGATATGTGCTTTTACGATTCTCTAGAGAGGCCGGAAGATAGGTAAATATTGCTGATGAGTTGTAACAACAACGAAACTAGTTCAATATTCCTTGTCTGGCTTTCTGGAGAATAGAGGAAAGATGTTTCCTCAAAAACCAGTATGACTCTAAAAACCGGTTTGTCTGTGTGTTTACATACAGAATAGCTGGCCACTCACAGTAAAGTGATCAGTGAAAAAAAAAACTTGGTACATCTACATATGTATACGTTTGTGTATTCATATACATACTAGTATTTCAGTATACATATATGGATGTACATCTTTGACTTAATTGTTTGAGCGTCAGTCATACAAAAGTGAGTTACAAACGAAACGAAATTTAATTTCGTTTCGTTATTTGTTTTTATCGTCTCCGTTGAACCGGTACTTACTCACACTCTATGCAAGTTGGTCTGCCCACTACTAATTTTCATAGAAAAAGCATATAGCGATATGTGCTTTTACGATTCTCTAGAGAGGCCGGAAGATAGGTAAATATTGCTGATGAGTTGTAACAACAACGAAACTAGTTCAATATTCCTTGTCTGGCTTTCTGGAGAATAGAGGAAAGATGTTTCCTCAAAAACCAGTATGACTCTAAAAACCGGTTTGTCTGTGTGTTTACATACAGAATAGCTGGCCACTCACAGTAAAGTGATCAGTGAAAAAAAAACTTGGTACATCTACATATGTATACGTTTGTGTATTCATATACATACTAGTATTTCAGTATACATATATGGATGTACATCTTTGACTTAATTGTTTGAGCGTCAGTCATACAAAAGTGAGTTACAAACGAAACGAAATTTAATTTCGTTTCGTTATTTGTTTTTATCGTCTCCGTTGAACCGGTACTTACTCACACTCTATGCAAGTTGGTCTGCCCACTACTAATTTTCATAGAAAAAGCATATAGCGATATGTGCTTTTACGATTCTCTAGAGAGGCCGGAAGATAGGTAAATATTGCTGATGAGTTGTAACAACAACGAAACTAGTTCAATATTCCTTGTCTGGCTTTCTGGAGAATAGAGGAAAGATGTTTCCTCAAAAACCAGTATGACTCTAAAAACCGGTTTGTCTGTGTGTTTACATACAGAATAGCTGGCCACTCACAGTAAAGTGATCAGTGAAAAAAAAACTTGGTACATCTACATATGTATACGTTTGTGTATTCATATACATACTAGTATTTCAGTATACATATATGGATGTACATCTTTGACTTAATTGTTTGAGCGTCAGTCATACAAAAGTGAGTTACAAACGAAACGAAATTTAATTTCGTTTCGTTATTTGTTTTTATCGTCTCCGTTGAACCGGTACTTACTCACACTCTATGCAAGTTGGTCTGCCCACTACTAATTTTCATAGAAAAAGCATATAGCGATATGTGCTTTTACGATTCTCTAGAGAGGCCGGAAGATAGGTAAATATTGCTGATGAGTTGTAACAACAACGAAACTAGTTCAATATTCCTTGTCTGGCTTTCTGGAGAATAGAGGAAAGATGTTTCCTCAAAAACCAGTATGACTCTAAAAACCGGTTTGTCTGTGTGTTTACATACAGAATAGCTGGCCACTCACAGTAAAGTGATCAGTGAAAAAAAAACTTGGTACATCTACATATGTATACGTTTGTGTATTCATATACATACTAGTATTTCAGTATACATATATGGATGTACATCTTTGACTTAATTGTTTGAGCGTCAGTCATACAAAAGTGAGTTACAAACGAAACGAAATTTAATTTCGTTTCGTTATTTGTTTTTATCGTCTCCGTTGAACCGGTACTTACTCACACTCTATGCAAGTTGGTCTGCCCACTACTAATTTTCATAGAAAAAGCATATAGCGATATGTGCTTTTACGATTCTCTAGAGAGGCCGGAAGATAGGTAAATATTGCTGATGAGTTGTAACAACAACGAAACTAGTTCAATATTCCTTGTCTGGCTTTCTGGAGAATAGAGGAAAGATGTTTCCTCAAAAACCAGTATGACTCTAAAAACCGGTTTGTCTGTGTGTTTACATACAGAATAGCTGGCCACTCACAGTAAAGTGATCAGTGAAAAAAAAAACTTGGTACATCTACATATGTATACGTTTGTGTATTCATATACATACTAGTATTTCAGTATACATATATGGATGTACATCTTTGACTTAATTGTTTGAGCGTCAGTCATACAAAAGTGAGTTACAAACGAAACGAAATTTAATTTCGTTTCGTTATTTGTTTTTATCGTCTCCGTTGAACCGGTACTTACTCACACTCTATGCAAGTTGGTCTGCCCACTACTAATTTTCATAGAAAAAGCATATAGCGATATGTGCTTTTACGATTCTCTAGAGAGGCCGGAAGATAGGTAAATATTGCTGATGAGTTGTAACAACAACGAAACTAGTTCAATATTCCTTGTCTGGCTTTCTGGAGAATAGAGGAAAGATGTTTCCTCAAAAACCAGTATGACTCTAAAAACCGGTTTGTCTGTGTGTTTACATACAGAATAGCTGGCCACTCACAGTAAAGTGATCAGTGAAAAAAAAACTTGGTACATCTACATATGTATACGTTTGTGTATTCATATACATACTAGTATTTCAGTATACATATATGGATGTACATCTTTGACTTAATTGTTTGAGCGTCAGTCATACAAAAGTGAGTTACAAACGAAACGAAATTTAATTTCGTTTCGTTATTTGTTTTTATCGTCTCCGTTGAACCGGTACTTACTCACACTCTATGCAAGTTGGTCTGCCCACTACTAATTTTCATAGAAAAAGCATATAGCGATATGTGCTTTTACGATTCTCTAGAGAGGCCGGAAGATAGGTAAATATTGCTGATGAGTTGTAACAACAACGAAACTAGTTCAATATTCCTTGTCTGGCTTTCTGGAGAATAGAGGAAAGATGTTTCCTCAAAAACCAGTATGACTCTAAAAACCGGTTTGTCTGTGTGTTTACATACAGAATAGCTGGCCACTCACAGTAAAGTGATCAGTGAAAAAAAACTTGGTACATCTACATATGTATACGTTTGTGTATTCATATACATACTAGTATTTCAGTATACATATATGGATGTACATCTTTGACTTAATTGTTTGAGCGTCAGTCATACAAAAGTGAGTTACAAACGAAACGAAATTTAATTTCGTTTCGTTATTTGTTTTTATCGTCTCCGTTGAACCGGTACTTACTCACACTCTATGCAAGTTGGTCTGCCCACTACTAATTTTCATAGAAAAAGCATATAGCGATATGTGCTTTTACGATTCTCTAGAGAGGCCGGAAGATAGGTAAATATTGCTGATGAGTTGTAACAACAACGAAACTAGTTCAATATTCCTTGTCTGGCTTTCTGGAGAATAGAGGAAAGATGTTTCCTCAAAAACCAGTATGACTCTAAAAACCGGTTTGTCTGTGTGTTTACATACAGAATAGCTGGCCACTCACAGTAAAGTGATCAGTGAAAAAAAAACTTGGTACATCTACATATGTATACGTTTGTGTATTCATATACATACTAGTATTTCAGTATACATATATGGATGTACATCTTTGACTTAATTGTTTGAGCGTCAGTCATACAAAAGTGAGTTACAAACGAAACGAAATTTAATTTCGTTTCGTTATTTGTTTTTATATATATATGTATATGTATATATATATATATGTATACATAAATAAATATATATATATGTATACATAAATATATATATATTAATTCAAAATATTAACAAAATAGATATTCTTGTGATCAAGTATATTTTATTATACATATTTCAGAGGTTGAAATATGTATAATAAAATATACTTGATCACAAGAATATCTATTTTGTTAATATTTTGAATTAATATTAATAACTCCGGAAAACCATTTTTGTTGAGTGCTTCCAATCTATTGTAAAACTCATTCTTTGATTTATTCATTGAACCTTGTTTAACCTTTAAATAAATATATATATATATAAATGGAATAGAATGAAACGAAATTTCATTTCTCACTCTTAGTACGGCACTTACTTAAATGTAAGTATGTATGTATACGTACATACATATATGTATATATAAATGAAAGGTATAGAAAGTATTGTAGCAAGAAGCCAACAGTATTCCATAATATATATATATATATGTATAAATAAAATTATCGAGAATCGGAACTTCGGCCCACGAAATAACGAAAAACAATCTTCGAAATGTGCGGCAAAGTGCTCAATGGTTCGGATGAACCAGAGCTATAACTAACGTTTAATACCAACACACTGAGACGATGCTTAAACAATCATTCGCACAGCCAAAAAATACGATCAAGTAATTCGGGTCAAACAAATAAAAATATATATGATTGAAAAATTTACTCGGACCCCCTGGAAAGATGGTAAAATCCAGCATTTGGGTTTCTGCGGCTCCTAAATCAGGTACCGTCCGCCTACATAAAAAATGTCCGGCTTCTGGTAAGATGATGAACAAAGAAGTCGCTTTTTCAACAGGCCTTTAGTTCAATAATACAGGGGAAGACTTTTACTAAATCCACGTGGGGATCAGCAAGGGAGGCAACCCCTATATTAGGCGAATGAATTCAATTGTGTATATTATTGTAAGAATACAAAATATCACAAATCGAATTAGAGTTGGGGAGAAGGGGAGGGAGGAGAACGCGCACGAGCAGAGCGAGATGGGGAGGAGGGGTGATGAAAAAAAAGCGCGGAGTGACTGTAAACTGGAAGCAGACGACACATCACGTGACTTACACACACGCGCGCACAAGCCGGGGGAAACAATGTCGAAGGTAAGTTATTTTTATGTTATATATATATAGTAGAATAATCGAGAATCGGAATATCAGCCCACGAAATCACGATAAACAATATCCGATATATGTGGCAGAGTGCTCAATAATTTGGAAAAATCAGAGCTATAACTATCGTTAAAATACCAACACATAGAGGTCATGCCTAAAATCACCCATGCAGCCGAAAATAAACGACCAGGAAGATTCGGGTCACTCAAATAAAATATCAATAAATTAATAAATTAAATGAATGTAAAACTTACCCGGACCCGCTAGAATGATGTTAAATTTAGCTTCTTGGGTTTCTGCAATTCCTTAATCCGATCACTATCAGCCCACATAAAAGATATATAAGACTTATAGAGAAGAGAGGAATATATATATATATATATAGAGAGAGAAACAAACTTTTATATATGAAAATAATGAAAGAAAAAAATTCGAAAAAAAAAAAAATATTAATGTTGGTTTATTGCTAGTATGTTTCAATTTTAACAGTGTTTTTTTTTATGGTATGTATAAGAATATGTTTATATTTCCAGCTAGACATCGAAATGTTTGAATAAAAATTTTCCTTCCATGTTTTCTACAAAATAAACTGAAATAACTTTATTTCATGTAATAAACATTGCTCTACGAGATACACCTATTATAGTCTGTCTATTAACACCTAACCTAAAGTTATGAGGTTCTGTATTTATTGAGATATAACACACGTGTGTGTCATGGCTGTATTGTAAATATGTTTATACAGACGAATCTATCTATCTCTATATATAAGCAGAAGGGATATTTAATTTGTTGGTAATTCAACAAATATAAATGTTTATAACTGATTCAGAGCACTCGACAGTTTCTGGAGTAAATATTCATTGATATTAAATAAATGGAAACTATATTTATTCTATTATAGAATTATTCTTTATTTCCTAAATATATACTTCATAGTTGCACAAACATTACAAATCGTTTGCAATTCCTTCAGAATGAAAATATAAACAGAGCATATAAATAAATTTATACATAAATATATAAATATATACATAAATAACATTACAAATGCCTCGGTAACACTACAAAGGATGATACAATGAAAGATATATTCCTTCAATGCTACAATATTAAAAGGGTACCAAAAAGTTTGGTACGCTTTCATCAGATCAAATACGAGTGTGTTTTATAAATTTTGACATATCCAAGGAACATACCTTATCAGTTGAATTTTCCTTGGATATATATATGTATGTATGAATATATGTACGTATATATATATTTAAAATTTGATACATACGTAAATATATATATATATGTATATGTTATCCAACCATCTTGATCGGAGCCAACCCCAGGATCTCTTACCGGTTTGTTTTTAACTGTAGATTTCTATTTAAAATGTTGGTCATATATACCGTATATATATAATATATTTCACCAGTTGCCCACACATGAAATCACACCTGCTTTCCAGCTCATATAAACTTAACACACTTTCAGATACTTATCCTCCATAAACTCTTATTATTCTCTTTTTAATTACCCTTTCTGACTTACTTTCATTTTTATCCTTGTCAATAATTTCATTTATTTTCACTTTTATTTATTTTTACTTCACATTCCCCCCCCCCCCCCCTTATTCTCCGATCCACTTCCTATTTTCTATTTTTTACTTCCCCTTCTTTTACTTCCCTTTTTCCTCCACTAACTGATCACACTTGTCTTTTGTGTTTTTCAATCCAGATATTTTCATTTTTATTTTATTTTTGCGCAGCCTATCTTACAATTTTATATTTGTACTTATTTATCCACATTTCAATATGGCTGAACGCCTTAATGTGTGTATACTTTTTATATATGTACATGAGTGACTACGTATGTGCGCGCGCGTGCGTGTGTGTATGTGTGTGTATGTATATGTGTGTGTGTATGTGTATATCTGCGTGTGTGTACAGGTGTTTGTGTGTGTATGTATATATTATGCGTATGTGTACGTGTCTTTATATCCGTGTTTTTGACATCTCGGTTTTATGTTTTGTTCCTTTTTTCTTTTCCCTCCCCCTTCCTTTTTTTACTTACTCAGTTTCATACGTGGGCATGTAAACAGGTTTATATGCGTGAGTATAGGTATGTGTGTGTGTGTGTGTGTGTGTATGTACGTATCGAACGTATGGAAGTGTAAGTGCGCGTGTTTATATAAGCATAATTATTTTTACATTTCTTTTGTGAGACACGCGTGTCTGTGTATGTATATACCCCCCTTTTTTTGTTTTCTTCAATTTTTTCTTTCTAATTTATCGTTATTATATTTTTATAAATATATCGAGACTGACCCTTTTCTTTTAATTATTACACTCCCTTACCTCCTTTCTTTCCGCACCCAAGCGTACGAGTGTCCAGGCGTTTTATGCGCGCGCCTTCATATTCGTATATTTACGATGTAACCATTTCTGTTTGTATAATACAGACATATAGATACATTTGCCCTATTTTAGAATTACGCACACTTTCTCACTATACATGTACATGTACACATATACATATATGCACATCTGGGAGCGTATATACATACATATACACACACCTAACTATATTTCTTGATAGATTTTTATATATTTCAATTTCTATTTCATTTATCTATATCTTTTTTTGATTTTCTTGATGTGTTTTTCTAAGTATTTGCCCATGTTTTATATTGCCTCGTCTGACGAACGAATGAAGTCGTTTATTTCGTATTCGCCTCATTCGGGAAACCTCCGGTAATGAGGTAATTATATTGTATTGATTTTTATACATTAATTATATATATACATATATATATATATAATAAATGAAACAAACAGAACACAGGAGGCAATTTTACACAGTCATATTAGGTTCACGCTTGGTGTGTGTATATATATATATATATATATATATATATATATATATATATATATAAGAGACGTAAAATAAGAAAATTATAAAATTAACTTACTTACTAAAATATCACTTCCAACTAATTAGTTTCTGGAATGGAGTAAATATATTTTCCGAAGAATAATATATTATTCTTCGGAAGAATAATATATTATATTTCGGAAAATATATTTACTCCATTCCAGAAACTAATTAGTTGGAAGTGATATTTTAGTAAGTAAGTTAATTTTATAATTTTCTTATTTTACGTCTCTTATATTATTGTTCTGCAACCCCATGCATTGAACCACACTGTTATTAAGACAAAACCTATATATTTGCTAACATTGATATGCATCTGTATGTATATATATGTTACTAGATATGAATTCTTTATTATATATATATATATATATATATATATATATATATATATATATATATATATATATATATATATATATATATATATATATATATATATATTATGAAGAGAGAAGGAACATTTAGATATAATTAGTAATAAAATGTATCATACCTAAACTGCTCCTAGATTCCTCGACTACGTAGTTTCGTGGCATAAACAAAAACAATACATCATAAAGATATAGAGTCTCTGCGAGGTTTGCCGACTTATCAAGAGGATACCTCGTTTTTCTAGCTTCAAGAACGCGTCTACACGACGTGAGAAAGAATCCCAAAAGGCGGAGGGGGAGATAGTCACGCGATATAACGGTCGAGAAACAGAGCTAAGCCTCTTATAACCCCGAAGAAAATACCACGGAGGCGGAGGGGGTATTTATATCGAAGCCGTAGAAGAGGTGGTGAAGGAGGCGAGAAGTATGAGTAATGGCAGCTTTCCAGCAGTCACCACACTTCAAAGATTACTCGACCAGAGGGAGTTATGAACAATATATTTAGAAACACACAGATACATGCGGACACACACATATACATGAATGCATCCACACCCATCCGTGAGTTAATGGTGCCAACCTTACCGATGTTGCTCGATGAATGACTGGGACAGACCAATCCGGTTGAACTACACTGAACCAGTATCAGAGTTAAAAATACATTATGAAGAGAGAAGGAACATTTAGATATAATTAGTAATAAAATGTATCATACCTAAACTGCTCCTAGATTCCTCGACTACGTAGTTTCGTGGCATAAACAAAAACAATACATCATAAAGATATAGAGTCTCTGCGAGGTTTGCCGACTTATCAAGAGGATACCTCGTTTTTCTAGCTTCAAGAACGCGTCTACACGACGTGAGAAAGAATCCCAAAAGGCGGAGGGGGAGATATGTATTTTTAACTCTGATACTGGTTCAGTCTAATTCAACCGGATTGGTCTGTCCCAGTCATTCATCGAGCAACATCGGTAAGGTTGGCACCATTAACTCACGGATGGGTGTGGATGCATTCATGTATATGTGTGTGTCCGCATGTATCTGTGTGTTTCTATATATATATATATATATATATATATATATATATACGTATATATAAAATTATATATCCAGATCCAGGATCTTGAAATCGCTCACGAAGAAGGAACCCCTCTCAGGACTCCTTCCACCGATTTCTGTCCCTTGTCAGTCTTGGCCATGATGGTCCCAGGTCGTTGGTGAGATCGTCTTGCCATCTTGTTGTTGGCAGTCCTTTTGATCTTGTCCATTTTCTTGGTGTCCATTCTGTCACACTGATCGTCCTTCTGTGTTTTTTCGTCTTCATGGTTGTTATTATGTCACGGTGGATTGGCAGTATCGGTAGAGGGTCGGACGCCATGCTTTCCAGCATAGTTACGTCCCTTTACGATCTGAGTTCAAATCCCGCCGAGGTTGACTTTGCCTTTCATCCTTACGGGGTCGATAAAATAAAGTACCAGTAATGCACTGGTTAATTGCTGGCCTTGTGCCAAAAGTAGAAACAATTATGTCACTGACTCCAGTTTGGTGTCGGATCCAAGTGTTATTCTTGTTGTATATATATAAATATCTATGTCAAAAATTTTATATACAATATATATATATATATATTTACGTGTGTACGAAATTATATATGTATCTATATACACATTGCAGATTGGTATATATTTTCCTAGGTACTCGGACTTTTTGCTGCAATCTGATGTTATTGATATTTCGTAAAATTATATATGTATATTTATAAACACCTATGTCTAAAATTTTATATACAATATATATACACGTATATATATACGTGTGTACGAATTTATATATGTATCCACATATAGACTCTCGGTAGAGGGTCGGACATGCTTTCCAGCATAGTTACGTCCCTTTACGATCTGAGTTCAAATCCCGCCGATGTTAACTTTGCCTTTCATCCATACGGGGTCGATAAAATAAAGTACCAGTAATGTACTGGTTAATTGCTGGCCTTGTGCCAAAAGTAGAAACAATTATATAAAACACATTGCAGATTGGTATATAACATGCTAGGTACTCGGAGTTTCCGAAGCAAGCTGATGTTATTGATATTTTGTTCGTTAGTCATATTTGTATGTATGGAGACCAGTCCTTTTATACATTTTCAGACATCAACCATTGCTACCTGAATGATATGTGCCTGGATAATGTGGGAGATCACTCTCCGATGTGTAGATCCGTAGGTGTATGTTACCTTATCGTCCTCCCAGCGGACAGAATGGGGAAACCCTTACTCCAGAGGGTAGCGATGGGGACGTGATGAAATAGTCATTCCGATTGGTGTGACTCACTCCTGTAGGTGGCCAACTCCGTCCCGATGCAGTGCCGAATTTACCATTGATTAGGTGTGCTTAAACACAGGGCCCAGTTGGTATTGGGGCATCCCTCCCCCCTCCCAATTTGTTTACCTCCTTCAGGGCCCAAGTAAAGGTCTCATAACTTAACTAGCACAGGGCCTCATTTGTCCTAAATCCGGCACTGTCCGTTCAACGGCGATCTGATCGGAAAACGGCCGATACATTAACTGCTTGTGATCTTCGATCTTCACCATGTCAGGCAACAAAACATGACATAACTTTACTCACTTGAACTTTTAACCTTTTCATATATATATGATGTTTATACATACCTACACAAGCACACATGTGTATATCATGACTCATGCACTGTTCATTTTCCTGACGTTTGTACATTACCCTATGTACTATACATACACTTTTGATGAGTTGTAGTGCACCTGAGCACTGTACACAATATTTTCATTATTATAACATACATACGTATTAGTATTTGTAGACTGATTGGAGCAATGACTATCTTATATTTATATGTGTGTGTGTGTGTGTGTGTGTGTGTGTGTGTGTGTGTGTGTGTGTGTGTGTGTGTGTATCGTTATTTTGTTGTATGTATAGTTTGTGCCTTCAGTCGGTTGTCACATTTTATAACTACGGTGTTTAACTCTGGACTTAATGTTTGATTTTAACTTTCGATTCATTGAGAGCTTTGTGATTGCCTCAAGACAAAGCGAGTGGTACTTGCTGTACTGCAGCTAAAGTTCGATTTAGCTCAAGGTACGATCGTTATCAATTAGGCCCGATCCTAGTTTAACAGCATGGATTATAAATGTTATTGAGACACGAGTAACATAATAATGACGTCAACAGCAGAAATTAGAGATGAAATGTATGTTTATTTTTGTTGTAGCACAAATAATTGTTTCTACTTTAGGCACAAGGCCAGCAATTACCCAGTGCATTACTGGTACTTTATTTTATCGACCTCGTAAGGATGAAAGGCAAAGTCAACCTCGGCGGGATTTGAACTCAGATCGTAAAGGGACGTAACTATGCTGGAAAGCATGGCGTCCGACCCTCTACCGATACTGCCAACCCACCGCCCTTGTTGTAGCACAAATAATGTTGGTTAACTTGTATGGTTGAAGTTACACATAAAATGAGTTACAAAAGGGAATGTGCCATTGCGCCGGAAAGCCGGCAGGCCAAGGTGCAAAATCTCACCGTCACATGTACGTGTTGCTGGTTCGAAGTTCCTGGTGCGAGAGAGAGATTCTTCAAATCTTCGCGGGTAATTTCTCCCTCAGGACGCGTAGGGATACATCCTCTTCTACTGGCGCTGATTGGCTGAGCTGAGCCAAATCACGCACAGAGAATGTATGTGAGCCCGCGGAATGTAGGTCACTACAATACTCCCCTTCTAGACGGAAGTCGGTACAGATTATTGAATCAGCAAGAACAAATGCTGAAAGAGCACATCAGTGAAAAAATAATTGAGCAGAAGGATGCATGCAAGAAAAAAAGAGGCGCTAAGGGCCGTGTTGAGCCGCTGTGTCAAATGACTAGCTGTTTTGTAGTTTATACGTGACTACCAAAGGTCTAACAGAAAACGGATAAAGTCTGACATGGGCGAAGTTGCCGTTCTTGCATTAAATGTTAATGGTAAGTGTTGTACCAGTAGCTGTGGATGAAGCTATTATGGTAGTTTACCAGTGCTGGCAAGAAGATGATGTGTAGGCGAGAAAATGTTGGCCTCCCAGATGTATTGCCGAATGTGCTAGGGAGCCAGGAAAAAATGGCTGGTTGCTTTGAAAAGAAAAAAAAGCAAGTTGAATCTGTAAGTGGGTTGCAGTGTAAATTCCATAACTCGGGCGAATCCACAGAAATGGTGGAAATGCTGACAAGTCCAGTTCTATTTGTTATTTTCCCAGTGAGTCGGGTAAGGTAACAAGATGGAGGTTGTTATGGACGATGAGTGTGCAACGAGATGCGAAACTGTTTGAGTTCAGCTGCAATTAGCATTCTCGTGTTGCGGTGCCTGTCTGAATCCAGGTGAATTAAGCTCTACGAGTCGCTAGCATGTGACGGCACCTCAACCAGGTGAAAAGGGATCTCGCAGAATATTACGTTTGAAGAACATATACTAAGAACAACATGTTGGTAGGTGACAAAGAAATGTGTGCATATGCAAGCATGTAAAACAGCAAAGAATGTGAATGAACAAAAACCATGAGCAAGCAAATAGCAAAAGAGCACAAAACAAGTAAATGCATTTTACAAAAAAATATGTGAATGTAACAAACTGATAATTCAAAGTCAATATAAGGGAGCAGAGAAATTAATGCTCAATGATAAGTTCAAAGTTTTTCAAAGTCAAATAGTTCACACATCACCAGTGTACAGACTTTCTGACACTAGTTCTATCTGAAAACTGAAAAAGAAGTTTGTTAATGCCACTAGGGGTTAGATGTATATTGTTTTTGAGAGTTTTCGTGGCCATTTTACCGTCCTGCCACCTTGTGTGACATAAGGTTGTGTTGCTTGTTTGTATTGCAGGAAGCCGTATCGAAAGAAAAAAAAAATGTCTCCGGGCTATAATTTTGAAAATACATGTGAAAGCATAGAAGTAAACAATATGATGTGTGGTGGTTGCGTCGGTAAGGCTATGAAGCTGCCATATCACTATTCCCTGTTGTTGATTAGTGGTTAAACAATGTTGTCGCTGCTGCTGCTGCTGCTGCTGTTGTTGTTGTCGATTGTAGACAGGACTTGTCGGTAGCCATTTTGAAATTTCCTCGTGGCGAAAAGTTTTTGAAATACTGCTAATTTTTTAAAAATTTTAAAAGGTATATTTTGTATTTACAATATTCCTCACGTTAGGTCACCAATTTATCAGCATGGATTATAAATGTTATTGAGACACGAGTAACATAATGACGTCGACAGCAGAAATTAGAGATGAAATGTATGTTTATTTTGTTGTAGCACAAATAATTGTTTCTACTTTTGGGACAAGGCCAACAATTACCCTGTGTATTACTGGTACTTTATTTTATCGACCCCGTAAGGATGAAAGGCAAAGTTAACCTCGGCGGGATTTGAACTCAGAATGGCAAGGGCCGTAACTCTATGCGTCAAAGAATAATTGTTTCTACTTTAGGCACAAGGCCAGCAATTACCCAGTGCATTACTGGTACTTTATTTTATCGACCCCGTAAGGATGAAAGGCAAAGTCAACCTCGGCGGGATTTGAACTCAGATCGTAAAGGGACGTAACTATGCTGGAAAGCATGGCGTCCGACCCTCTACCGATACTGCCAATCCACCGCGTCAAAGAATAATGTTGGTTAACTTGTATGGTTGAAGTTACACATAAAATGAGGTTACAAAAGGGAATGTGCCATTGCGCCGGAAAGCCGGTAGGCCAAGGTGCAAAATCTCACCGTCACATGTACGTGTTGCTGGTTCGAAGTTCCTGGTGCGAGAGAGAGATTCTTCAAATCTTCGCGGGTAATTTCTCCCTCAGGACGCGTAGGGATACATCCTCTTCTACTGGCGCTGATTGGCTGAGCTGAGCCAAATCACGCACAGAGAATGTATGTGAGCCCGCGGAATGTGGGTCACTACACTAGAATCGATAGCTCATCAGACTTGTGGATTCCTTAATCTTATATATAGAGAGCCTGACTAAACATTTAAATTCCATCTTCGGAAGATTACGCGCGAAGCAAGTCAGCGTCAACCGCGAAAATTGCGTTCAAAAGAGTCATCACATTTTTAGGTCTTGTGATATCGGCAGAAGGAATTAAGCGTGATAAAGGGCTCGTCGACAGAATCATGGCATTAAATCAGCCCAAGAACACTGAAGAACTGCGATCCTTTCTTGGACTAATCGGATGCTTCGGGCGATACATTTCAAATTTCAGTGAGAAAATAATAAACATGCAGAAACTAACTACTGCCCATCGTTTTGAGTGGGCAGACAAGCACCAACATGAGTTTGAGAATATTAAAGACGAACTATGCAAAGAACCAGCGTTGAAGCCTAAACTACTTACTGTCCTATATGTATCAAGAAAATTGGTCAAATATCGAACGCGAAGCATTTGCCATCGTACGGGCTGTTACCTGTCTCAAACAATTCCTGCTAGGTAAAAAATTCAAGTTCAACACGGATCACAGATCTTTGATGTATATTTTTCCACCCCTAAAAGCAGATCCCTACTAATGCTTCTGCTAGAATCTGGCAATGGGCTCCAGACAGTCATTTGCGGAACCCACTCTGGGAACCACTGCTTTAAAGATGAAAATTTACAATTTCATTGACAACTCACATCTAGACATTTCAGGGCATTTAACTTCCAGGAAGTCTAGTAAGATATTTTTGACATGGTTTCATTGTTAACAGTAGAACTGGTATTGTTTGTAGTGGTGGTTGTGGTGTTATTGTCGTAAAGGTGATAGTTGAGGTGTTGGTGACGGACGTTGTATTGGTGGTTGTTGTGGTGATAATGATAGTGGTTTTGGTAGTGGAGATTGTGGTGTTGATGGTGATTGTAGATATGGGTGGCGGCGGTGTGGCTGATGTTGGTTGTCATTGTAGCTGTGGTGTTGTTATTGTCAATATTCACAACTGATGTTAGCCACTGATAATTTTGTTTCCGATTTATTTTATTTTATCTTGAGTTATGCATACAAGAGTAAAATGTAGAAAGAGTGATCCCCCTTGATTGCTCTGCAGATTCATCACACCTGAAGTGGGCGAGGAGCTCAGCCCAGTGCAACTAGGAGTCGGCGTGTCCGGTGAGTGTGAGGGGGACGCACTTGCAGCTAGGCAGTTCTTCAACAGCTGTCCACCTGAGCCGGCGTCGAGGTACGCCAAGCACCTCATTGTCAAAAGGCCAGACGGCATGACGTTCTTCTCGTTCCGCGGTGGCAAACACCTCATCTGGGAAGCCACATGCAACAACACTTTCTCCAGCGGCAACCTGGTGCAGTCTGCGAATAATCTAGGCTCTACTGCACTTCGGGCCGTGGAGGGTAAACTCTCCAAATATCGATCACTTTTCGGCAGGTTTACGGTCAAGCTCGTAGCAGTGGATCTTCTGGTGTCCTTGGCCCTAGGACCACATCTCTACTCACCACCATCAGCACGGAGTGGGCTACCCACAGGTGTTTGCCTCACCAGCTGGAATGGCTCTTCCAGTGCGTCTCCTTCACCAACCTCTGGAGAAACACCTTCTCTATTTTGTGTGCCGGGACCGCGGGGTGGGCAGCGCGTGGGCTCCCATTTGCTTATAATAGTGAGAGATGGGGTGAGCGAGAGAGACTGAGTGAAAGAGTGAGAGAGAGAGAGAAAACATCAACGCACTCACACACATGATAAGACAATGACACTAAATATAAACATTTTCACCAGATTGTCTTCATCACTAAAACTACACATGAGATATGATGGTCTCGGTTAACGTTGATTTTGCGTTAAACAACAATACCAACACACACACATGTTTGCTTACGTACACATTCACATACGTACACACACACTTATACGTATGCAGAAATACATACACACACACACACACACACTTAAACGTAAACACATACACTAAACACGCCGCATCACACATTCAATAGTGTAAAATAAACGAAGCAAAAATTATATGACGAAAAAAATATAAACTCTATGAGTTGTCTCCCTTGCACCATAGCCATTTAATAATCTTTACGATCGCACCCGCCTGTACTACACCTTTTGAGTGATGAAATTACGGAAGTGGAGGTATTTTATGATCGCATGGGGCATGTGATACTCCAATCGCCGCGAAGAAATCCATGTCTTGACTTGCGTTGAGGGGTGGGGTGCGGGTCGTGAGGGAAGCCGCAGCTTTTAAATAGGAATATTCCCATACATAAATACCTGAACACACGCACACTCACATTAGACGGTAAATTTGGCAGCGTCGGTAGAACGTTGCATATTTCTTCCGTGTCAGTGAGTTCTGAATTTAAATCCCGCCGACATCCACTTTGCCTATTATCCTCTCGAGGTTGAAAAAAGTGCCAGCTCAGTGTGTGTGTGTGTGTTATATATATATATGTATATATATATATATATATATATATATATATATATATATATATATATATATATATATATATATATAAGTTAAAACAATGAAATAAAAAATCAAGTCATTAAAGAATGAGAAATTTTTTTTAATTTCTCATTCTTTCTTCTGATAAAGGACTAGCGTCCGAAACGTTAAGACCCTCTTCCGGCTATTTCAAGCGTTAAACTAATATATTTCTTCCATATACTGTATTGTTTGTGTTGTTATTTCTGTTTACCTTTTACACACACGCGCACGCGCGCATCAGGTAGACGCGCTCCATCATCCACTTTTCTATAAAAAAAATAAATCATACACAAAACGCCAGCATCAACAGCTTGGCAAGAGATGTCAACATGAATGGACCTGTTATTTTTATCTAAAGACATTTTTTTCAATTCCAACGCGCCCGTCCCTTCAATCTATCTTATTTTTCATTCTTTCTTCTGATGAAGGACTAGCGTCCGAAACGTTAAGACCCTCTTCTTGCTATTTTGAGCGTTAACCTTAATATATTCCTTCCATATACTGTACCGATGGTGTTGTTATTCCTGTTTACCTTTTACACACTCACACACACATATAATGGACAGTAGCATATATGCACTTTATTGGATGGCCGATGGCTCTTGTCCCCCTTGCCGTTGACAGATTCTGTTTTCCATCCAAACTTGATGGGGTTCGGGTTTACCGGAATACTTACCATTAACCTGGCCATGTAACAGGTTTACAGGGTTACATGTTAACAGTAGCTTTCAAGAGCGACCGGTCATACATACATAAACACATACACACATACGTACATGCATCTGTTCGTACGTACATGCATTCACACACACACACACACAAGTCCTTCCATCAATCCATACATACCACATGTACATGTAGACACGCACACATCTCATATGTATGCAAACGTTTCACTGACATATAGGTATTTGCACACATAATTATATACATATATACATACAGGTATATACAGAAAGCGATGGAGGTGAGAGAGGTGGGGGTAGCGACAATAGACATAACAGTTATAAAAGCCAGCTCATTACGTTAATGACATGAAATGCATTAAATCACGTTAAATCTCGTTAAACCTCGATTCGTTAATAATTGAATCTACTTAGAGATGGGATTATAAAGTGTCTGAGGAGATAATCCTTCTTTTACTGTAAACCTTACATATTGAACAACAACATTAAGAAAACTTATAAAACAAACAACAAACATGCGTACAATGGAGTATAGTGTGACGGTGGAGAAATTGGAAACGATACATAGTAAGATGCAGAATGGTTATATTCGTAAAAGTAGAAGATCTACCGCCGAACTCATGGGAGATCATATATATATATATATATATATATATATATATATATATATATATATATATATATATATATATATATATATATATACGATCCTCTCAGGGATAAGTGGGCAAAGAATATATATATATATAGTAATAATAATACATTTGAAGACTAAAATCCAAAGCTTATAAAAATCGGGTAAAGAAGGGTGAAAGCAGCGATTCTTTGCTTAAACATTAATCTGTTATTTTAATATATATATATATATATATATATATATATATATATATATATAATATTGGGTATGAATCGAAGTTGTGGCCACAATATAGCAGGTACTAATCGAATTGTTTGAGGCAATCAATCACAAAGCAATATATATATATATATAAAGTACATAAAAGCGAATCAATAAGTAAGGCATGCAAGGAAGCCACAGACATAGTCATCAATGTCCCCTCACCCAATGATCTCAAATTAAGACCTATAATAGCAGGCCCCGCTTGCGAAACGCACCGTCTTAGCAACTTCATTGATACCCTTCTCAAACCCTTCCTCAAACACATCAAAAGCTATATAAGGGACGACTTAGATATGCTCAATCACCTCCCTAATATGCAACTTTCTGAACAAACCCTACTAGTGACGTTCGATGTAGTCAACCTATACTCCAACATCCCCCACAACCTAGGAATAGAAGCTATCCAATTCTGGCTGGATAATTTCCACAATGAACTCCCACAACGCATCAAAAAAGAATTTGCGATAGAGGGACTCAAATTTATCTTGGAGAACAATTACTTCGTTTTCAATAACAAACCCTACAGGCAGACATCTGGGACCGCTATGGGAACGAAAACAGCCCCCACTTATGCCAACCTAGTCATGGGATACCTGGAAATCACCCTCTACACTAAAGTCCTAAACAAATTTGGAAACACCCTCCACTTACACATTGAAAGGAACTGGAAGCGATATCTAGATGACTGCTTCATCCTTTGGCACGAAAACATCGAAAAACTTAAAGAATTTCACACCCTTATAAATGGGCTCAACACGAATATTAACTTCACGATGGAATACAGCCATCAACAACTCCCCTTCCTCGACATCCTCATTAAGATCCATAACAAAAAAATCGAAACAGACATATACTACAAGCCCACAGACTCCAAGCAATATCTCCCCTTCAACTCTTGCCACCCTAGACATGTTAAAATTAATATTCCCTACAACTTAGCCAAGAGAATCTGTACTATAGTCTCCAATAAAAACATCTGCTACTTACGGCTACAAGAACTAAAGGACACACTCATAGGCAGGGACTACCCTGCATCACTAATTGACAATGGAATCCAACGTGCCCTAAAACTCAGTACCCAGGACCCTAAAGTAAATCAGCCGAAACTAAAAGCCCTTCCATACATCTCCACACACAACCCTCTCAACAATGAGGCCTTTGACACCATCCTCCAGAACATCCCTGTGTTGAAAAAGGACCATAGAATGAACCAAATTCTACGAACACACGATATCATAAAGAGCAAAAGACAATCCAAGTCAATGAAAAACATCCTAACACATGCCAAAGTACTGCCAACCACAACAACGAAACCCACAGTAAAAAAATGCGATAGACCCAACTGTGGCATTTGCATCAACCTAATAGAGGGTTCGGAATTCTATTTCAAAGATGGACAACGTTTTATAGTGAAACACAATTTCACATGTGCATCGGAAAATCTAATATATGTATTAACTTGTTCAGGTTGTCGAGAACAATACATAGGCCAGACCAAAAACAGCCTCCGCCAACGCATGACTGTCCATAGATCCCAAATTAAAATACGGGAATACAGGAAAATACCACTGAGTGAACACATTGATACCTGTGCCGCCCAAAATCATCCCAACTTCAGAATCTTTCCCCTCTACAAATTTAAAGATAATGCCACCCACACCCAGCGCATCAGCAAGGAATCTTACTTCATTAACAAATACGGACCCCGTCTAAACACTTCTCCCTAAGACGAACCCACAACATACACACGTTAACATACATACCTACATCAGCACACATCTCCACCCACATATAAACACAATGACATACGTAAACACACATGCTCTATGGTGCAACACAGAAAAATATATGTGTATATATATATATATATATATATATATATATATATATATATATATATATATATATATATATATATATATATATATATATATATATATATGAGAGAGAGAAAGGGGGCGGCAAACTACGGTAACGTTTGATTTGTGCTGTATCCGTGTGCTTTTCGTGTGTGAGTAAATGTTGATAGAAGTTGCGAAGTAGATATAACTTAATCTTTGTCCGACCCTCACCCATTTCTTTATAATAGTATTCTTGTTACTTAGGACCAGATTAATCTTAATCACGAAGGCGTCCCGGCCGTGACTATCACATATTTATAGGGTAAGAGGTGCAGTGATGGTGGTGCTGGTGATGGTAGTTGCGGCACTAGTGTTGTTACAATCTTAATCACGAAGGCGTCCCGGCCGTGACTATCATATATTTATAGGGTAAGAGGTGCAGTGATGGTGGTGCTGGTGATGGTAGTTGCGGCACTTGTGTTGTTAATTTTAGTGATGGTCGTTATAGTAGTTATGGGCTTGGTGTGGTAGTGTTGTGGGGGTTGTGGTGATGGTTATGATTGTGGTGGGCCTGCAGGTATTGGTGGTTGTGGTAGCAGTGGTAGTAGTGGTAGGGGAAAGTTGTTAAGTAGTTAGGTCAGTGACCACATAGCTGGGATTGCCTAAACTTTCCTTTGTGATGGTGTTGGTGGTGGTGGTGGTGATCATGATAATGTTGATAACGACGATGGTGCTGGTGATGTGTTGCTGTTTGTTGTTGTTGTTGTTGTTGTTGTTGTTGTTCATATTATCGAGGTTGTTGTTTTTGATAATGCTGTTAATAGTAGTGTTATTAGTAGTTTTATTGTTGTTTTTGTTAGTGGTGGGGTTGATGGTGTTGTTGTTGGTGGTGTTGATGGTTTTGTTGTTGTTGGTGGGGTTGATGGTGTTGTTGTTGTTGGTGGGGTTGATGGTGTTGTTGGTGGTGGTGGGGTTGATGGTGTTGTTGTTGGTAGTGGTGTTGATGGTGTTGGTGGTAGTGGTGTTGTTGGCGTTGATGGTGTTGTTGGTGGTGGTGAGGTTGATGTTGGTGGTGGGGTTGATGGTGTTGTTGTTAGTGGCAGTGGTGTTGTTGTTGTTGGTGTTGATGGTTTTGTTGTTGTTGGTAGTGGAAGTGTTACTATGATGTCATAACGGAAGAGAAGACATCGTTTTTGTTGTATAGGATGGGTGTTGTTTACAATGTAACTGATGATGCAATAGTGAAGAATGGGCATCATCACCACCAACACTCCCAACACCACTATCAACATCAGTTCTTACCACTACTAACAACAAAAGCTACCGCAATCACCAGACCACCACTAAAAACAACATCGCAATTGTGTCCTAGTTTTTATCTTTATTTTTCCATATCCCCCTTCCGCTATTTCCATATAAATTCTTCGTAGTTGGTTTGAAACGATAGAGGTTCCTAAATATATCATCAATGTTTCTAGACCTTTATAGATTAATTTTCAAGTAATGTTGGCGTATGTTGTTGCGTCATTGTAGGAAAGGTCAATGACTGATGTAGATATCGCCAAAATTATTTCACCCCAAAGATGGGATTATAATGATCTAGGACCGTTGAAGAACGTATTTAGAAACTTTCCTTTGACAATAAAGACCTACCAGTCGATATTAAATCTCCAAAAGAACTGAAAAATTATTCAATTATAAAAATAAAAAAAATTCAAATCTGAAAAAGAAACAACTAAAATAATTGGATCGAAACCAGAAATAATGATTTCTAATTTAGGCACAAGGCCAGTAGTTTTGAGAGCAAAGTTGATTATATCGATTTCAGTACTTGACTGGTGCTTTATTTTATCGACTCCAGAAGGATGGAAGGTGAAGTTGACCCCGGCAGAATTTGAAATCAGAACGTAAAGAGCTGGAACAAATACTGGACGCATTTGTCCGAGGCTCCAACGGTTCTGTCAATCCACGGTCCTTCCTTGTTAAGACTTAACGGACAATAGAATATACAGTAATCATAATATTTGCTCTGCAAACTACCACCACCACGACCAACAACAACAACAACAGTCGCTCTCCGACAGGTTTGCAGTCGAGCCCCAAGCAGTGGAGACTTGTGATATCCTTGGCCCTAGAGCTACCTCCCTACTCATCACCATAGGCGCTGAGCTGGCTAGCCGCAGGTGTGAGCCTCGCGAGATGGAATGGCTCTTCCAGTGCATCTCCCCCACCATCTTCCGGGGAAACGCCTTCTCTATTCTGTCCGCCGGGGCCGTGGGGCGGCCAGCGTGTGGGCTCCCATTTGCTCATACTAGTGAGAGATGGGGAGGGTGAGAGAGATGGAGGCGAGGACAGTGGGAATTCGGCTCCTCTGTATTCGGACCTGGTGTACGTCTGTGTGTAAGTTTACTTCTACTCGTTTGATATTATATCGCCGAGGTTAACTTTGCCTTTGATCCTTAAAGGGTCGATAAAATAAAACACCAGTAATGCACTGGAGTAATTTCTGGCCATGTGCCAAAAGTAGAAACAATTATATATTTTAAACTTAAAAATAACTGTTTCTACTTCTGGCACAAGGCCAGCAATTACCCCAGTGCATTAGTGGTGCTTTATTTTATTGACCCTGTAAGGCAAAGTTAACCGCGGCGGGATTTGAAATCAGAACGTTAAAGAACCATAACTCGATGCTGCAAAGCATAATGTCTGACGCTTTACCGATACTACCAATGCACCGCTTCAAAATAATTACATGTATAAACATTTGGCAAAGGAAGCAAAACTAGTAAAATTGTCTTGTTTATCTTGAATCAAGTTACCGATAAAGAACCATTGAATTTGCAGACGATCTTCGTTGTTCCAGAAGCGTCCATAATGTCTGTGCAGAAACTATTCGTCCATTTTGTTTTTGTTTTCAGATAATTTAAAAACATTTTTTACTTTTTTTTTAGTAATAAGATATGAAGTATCGATAGTAATTATACAAAGGGATTTAATATTTCTTGTTTCATATATTCCATTAAAATGTGTGTGTGTGTGTGTGTGTGTGTGTGTGTGTGTGTGTGTGTGTGTGTGTGTGTGTGTGTGTGTGTGTGTGTGTGTGTGTGTGTGTGTGTGTGTGTGTGTGTGTGTGTGTGTGTGTGTGTGTGCGTGCGTGCGTGTGTGCGTGCGTGCGTGCGTGCGTGCGTGCGCGCGTGTGTGTGTGTTTAATATAGTGATTCTTATCAGTTTGATGTTAAATACATTGTCCTTAAAAAAATATGTAAAAGAAGAATTCCATTTGTGATATAATTGATAAGATTAAAGATTTGAAGAGGGGAATGTATAGATATATGTATGTACTTATATTTGTGTGGCTGTATACCGGATACATATGTAATTATGTGTGTTTGTATACATACATGTATATATATATATATAGGGGCGTGACTGAGCTGGCGAAATGGATAGGTTTCGTATATGATGTTGATACAATCAAGTATCTGCATATACTCGTGTGTGTGTTATTCTGTATATGAATTATACGCACACAGCTCCAGGTCAGTTTTGATTCTTCTTAGTTTAACCCTTTTAATACCAAACTGCCTCGTACTACGTTATATAACGGCTGCAGCCTGCTGACGTCAGTCCTCACCATAGCAGTAATTGAAGCAGGTTGGTTGCTGTTTTACTGAGAGAAATGGGGTAAGGTTTCAAAGAACACGTTAGAAATTAATTTCTGACTGGTGTGGTTTGTGTATGGTGGGTAGAGCTGATTGTGGGATTATAATTTGCATTTGCTTGTGTTCGTGGATAGCGTGGTTTGGTCTGAATTTGTTTACGTTCTAGATGAGGCAAATGACAGTCTTGGTTGTGTATGAGAGGTGGTGATATGAACAGACATGCTTTTACTCGAAGGAATTTTCTTTCCCCCGCTCACTCTTCTCCATCTTTTTATTTCTTCTTTAATTTCCCATTCTATTTTTTGATGAAGGACTAGCGTCCGAAACGTTTAGACTCTTTTCCTACTATATCAGGCGTAAAACTAATAACTAATATATTTCTTCATTCTACTGTGTCGTTTGCTTTATTTCTGTTTACTTTATGTGTGTGTGAATACTAGCAACAACAAAAACAAAAGAGTTTTGAAAAGATGAAAGAAAAATATATAGTTATATAGAGGATATAAACTGTAAAATAATAATATACAGAAAAATTATCAAGATTGTGAACATGATTATTATCATCATCATGGCCATCTGTTTGCTACTGGATGTCATATATCTCCTTAACCTTATTGATTTTAATCCTGAGAAATTCGTATGTCAAGTAAGAATCACCACGATCACCACAACTATATCACCATCGTCATTAACACCGCCAACACCACCATTATTTACTTTCATAGAAAACAAAACTATATACATGTATAACATGACAGTGTTATCATTTTTATGAAATCCCAGTCCTTTTTTATTTTCAATATTTTCGCATAAATTCCTTGCAGTTTGTTTGAAAAAAAAAGAGGTTCCTAAATCCATCAGCAATGTTTCTAGACTTTTACAGTTTCTTCTTCAGGATGAAGTAATGTTGGTGAGTGTTGCTGCGTCATTGTAGGAAAGGCCAATGTGATTGGTGTAGACCAGTGATTCCCAACGTGGAGCGCACACCCCTCAGGGGGTCAATTTGAATATTTAAGGGGACAATTTGAAAATGATGACAATGAGAGCAAACTTCAGCTTTTACATTATTACTTTTATATCAAAGCAATTTTG
>OZ024760.1:3949040-3989040 GCA_964016885.1 Eledone cirrhosa | reverse complement strand
GGCTGGAGTGCTCTAAGGAGATACATTGGCTCCCTACCTCTTTATCATCGTAGTGGACTATTGTATGCGCCTTGCACTGGAGAAACACCAGGACTCTGGCTTTACTGTAGCATCGGCTCAGAGCAGGAGAGTTAAGGCGAAAAAGATATCAGATGCTGAATTTGCCGACGACATAATTTTGGTGACAAATACAGTGAAGGAGGCAGAGGATTTGATGCAGGAGGTTGAGACTGTGTCGATGAGTCTGGGGCTGAGAATGAATGAGACTAAAACAAAATATCTGGTAGAGAATGTTGAGAGGCCAGAAGGGATCACTAATGTAGGCGGGAAGCCGCTAGAATTGGTTGAGGACTTCCTGTATTTGGGAGCAAAGATTGGGAATACGGAAGATGATGTGGTTGAGAGGAAGAGCAAAGCCTGGGCGGCGTGCTTGAGATCGGTATGGAAGTCGGACCTTCATGAAGACCCGAAGGTCCGCCTCTTCATTGCTGTAGTGGAGTCTGTGCTGCTGTGCGGGTCTGAAACTTGGACACTGACCAAGAAACTCACTCAGATGGTGGATGGGTTTACACGAGAATGCTGAGGATGGCTCTGAACATTAATCAGTATACACTGAGGATGAAAAACTCAGAGCTGTATGGGAGCCTCCCAAGAGTCAGCTCAAAAATGACACAGAGGAGACTGAGGTTAGCTGGACATGCTCACCGACATCCAGAGTTGACATTGCACTCAGTGCTGCTTTGGGAGCCCCTACATGGACACACTAGAAGAGGAAGACCAAGGTTAACGTATATTGATGCCCTAAGGACAGACACTGGTCTGTTGGAGACGCAGGACATGGCAGCGATAATGAGGGACAGAGACCGCTGGAGAGAACTCGTCCATGGATCTCGGGAATTTTACCCGCCCTAGATATATATATATATATATATATATATATAAGTATGTACACGTACATACATATATGTATTCAGATGTACAGTAGTATGTATATATATATACATACATGCACACATATATATATGTACGTATGGATTCACCGAACATTTATTATAATGCTCGGTGTGTTTGTAAACAAACATCCCGTATTAAGCCTAGTGTCTAGCAACCATCGTTGCTCGTTTGTTCAACACTGACAAAGGAACACTGTACTAGTTTCAAGCTTATTAGCTATCGTCAGCAACGTATACCTTCCTGCCAGATTGTTGAACGTATATACTTACCTTATGCATATTAACGTCTGTATACATATATGTATGTACATACGTGTACATACTTATATTTAAGTAACAGCCGTACTAAGAGTGGGAAATGAAATTTCGTTTCATTTTTTCCGTTTATCGTTTTCGGTGCACCCGGCCGATTAACCCACTCGATATGCAAATTGGGCTACTCAGCCGTTAATATGCATAAGGTAAGTATATACGTTCAACAATCTGGCAGGAAGGTATACGTTGCTGACGATAGCTAATAAGCTTGAAACTAGTACAGTGTTCCTTTGTCAGTGTTGAACAAACGAGCAACGATGGTTGCTAGACACTACGGCTTAATACGGGATGTTTGTTAACAAACACACCGAGCATTATAATAAATGTTCGGTGAATCCATACGTACATATATATATGCATGTATGTATATATATATATACATACTACTGTACGTCTGTATACATATATGTATGTACGTGTACATACTTATATTTAAGTAACAGCCGTACTAAGAGTGGGAAATGAAATTTCGTTTCATTTTTCCGTTTATATATTTTTAATCGACCAACTTTCGTCAAATCGGACCGAGGAAACAATGTTTCCGTTGGTCTTTCCAATTGCTAATACTCTCTATCGGTCGCAACTCCAGGTAGAAGGAGCAACGTGAAATAAAGTGTCTTGCTCAAGGACATAACGCAACGCCTGGTCCAGGAATCGAACTCACAACCTCACGATTGCGAATCCAATTCTCTAACGACTCAGCCACACGCCTACATACATATATATATATATATACACATACATATATACACATACATACATACATACATACATATATACACATACATATATATATACTTACATAAATTCAGCTAGGCCCCTGCCGTCCTAATACTACTGGTTTAATTCGGATCTAGCTGTCGAAACGGCCGGAGCTCAGACGTCGGGGTCCCGACTCTTTTCCTATATATATATATATATATATATATATATATATATATATATATATATATATATATATACATACATACATATATATATATATATATATATAAAAATACGTATTTAAGAAAGCCACAACAATGCAAAGGGAAATCTCGAGGTAGGAAGTGAAATATAGATAGGAAAAACAGGTGAAAGTGGAAATTGAGAGAGATAAAGATGAAAACAAAACAAAGGTAGAAGGGTTACCGTAGTAGAGATTTAATCCCAATATTTCGGGCTCACGCCCATCAACGGGGGAAAAGTTCCAAAAGGGGGGAAACAGGCCAAGCTTGGCCTGTTTCCCCCCTTTTGGAACTTTTGACCCTCCCCAAATATAACAATATATGTATATATATATATATATATATATATATATACATTTATGTGTGTATATATGTGTGTGTGTGTATATGTATGTGTATATTTATGTATGCATATATATATATACATTTATATGTGTATATATATATGTGTGTGTGTATATGTATGTGTATATTTATGTATGCATATATAAATATATATATATATATATATATACATTTATGTGTGTATATATGTGTGTATATGTATGTGTATATTTATGCATGCATATATATATATATATACATTTATATGTGTGTATATATGTGTGTGTATATATGTATGTGTATATTTATATATATATACATTTATATATGTGTGTATATGTATGTATATATATATATATATCTATATATATATATATATCAATATATATGTATACACGAAATATAGAGAGAATTATTGATGCGGTGAGAGAGTAGTAAGTATATAGTAAGGGGGAAGTGGATAGTTGTAGAGAGGAAGGGGGACAGGATATAAGGAAAAATAGAGGCGGTTGAGATGTGAATAGAAGAAAGAGCTAGTGGCGAAAACCTGGATAAATATGTGTGGATATGTATCTACATATATACATATATATATACACACACTCACACACCCGTGTGTGAGTGTGTGTATATATATACATACATATATATTGAGTGTGAGAGGTGCGACAGTGATGGTGAACAATTTGACAGAGAGAGAGAGAGTATGTGGGGTGGGGGGTTCAGAAGATAGTCTTTGTTGACTTAAATTGTATAGGTATACATATATAAAAGGACAAACAACAACAGCAATAACATTGGCATCGCCGACAACAAGGACAATAGCAACATGAACGTCAGCTTCCAACAAGCTTGATCAAAGCTGCCGACGACCAACCTTGTTCTGCGCATGCGCACTTTTGATTAGCTTTTACCGAATTGATTCTGCATTAGCTTCGCATTACTGAGCAAGAATAAACGAATGTATGGACGTATGCATGTATGTATGGCAATCTATATATACAGATAAATATATGCAGAGGTTATATTTAATTTGTTGGGATTCAACAAGCTTAAACATTTTTATAACTGATATAAAGCACTCAACAATTAGTGGAGTAAATATTCAAAATATTAATAAATGGAAACTATATTTATAAAACCATAATTATTTTATTATATATATTTCAAGGGCAACCAAGGCAAATTATGGTGCGCTTTCATCAGATAAAATATAGATTTGTTTTATAAATAAATATTGACATACCCGGAAAAAAGACCCGGTTGCCCTTGAAATATATATAAAATAATTATGGTTTTATAAATATAGTTTCCATTTATTAATATATTGTATACAGATAAATATATATTTCTATTATGTGGGCGTGTGTATTTGTGTATGTATGTATTGCATATACATGCGTGTGTATACATACATATATACAAATGTACAAACACGCAAACACACGCGTGCACATACACACGCACATTCAAATATGAACAAAATAGTACTCAATACTAGTGCTTTGTGGTATTTAGTTACCATTTTCAACATTCTAAGTTCAAATCCCTCCGATGTTTCAAATTTGCATTTCATCATTCCTGGGTCGATAAAATAAAGTACCATTTGAATACCGGAGTTGATATAATCGACTTCTGCTTCCTCCAAATTGTTGGCCCTGTACCTAAATTAGAATCCATCATTATTATTATTAGAATTATGGCCATTTACGTTCTGTGTTCAAATGCCGTCGTGGTTAACTTTGCTTTTCATCTTTACGGGATCGATAAAATAAAGCACCAGTAATGCACTGGGGTAATTGCTGGCCTTGTGCCAAAAGTAGAAAACAATTATTATTATTATTATTATTGAATGCTTTGGTTGACGGAGGCTCGGCTCTGTAAGGTATTGTAAATTTTGACCGCTATAACAATTGTAAATTGTTTAAAACTTTAACCAACTTGTAGACAAAAACACCCTCCTCCTCGTGAGAGGGGTCTTTCTGCCCGTTATTTGGCCCTTCGGGGTTAAATAACTGCTTATTGGGGTTTTGTGCCCAATATTTATTTTAAACAAAAAAACAACATGGCTACGAAAAAGAATTTTCATAGGTCACTCCCACTCATTCCGTCTTCTTCTTCCTCAATCGTCACTACAGCAGAGAGAAGATTGTCTCTCTCCCTCCCTTCTTTAAATGTGTCTCTCTCCCTCCCTTCTCTTTCGCAAGCGACGACAGAAAAGAAAAGTCTCGTGCAAAGCGTGCAAGATTTCTCCACGACGACGACGACAACGACGAAACAGGTGTGCGGGAAATACGAAAACCCATTTCATTCGTCTGACGTCAGGAATAATAGCAGTAGCAGCCGTAATAACAACAGCAACAGTGACAATGAAAACAACAGTAGCAGCCGCAACAGCATCAGCAGCAGCATAAACAACAACAGCATTAGCAGCAGCAACAACAACAACAACCACAGCAACAGCGGCGGCGGCAGTAGTCGTAGTACCTGCAGCAACAACAAAAGTAACAGCAGCTCTGACGACGACAACAACAACAACAGCAGCAAAGAAAAACAAATCTCGTTTGCAGGTATCGCAAAGAACCTGGAAACCATCCTCATAACAAATGAAGAATTAGAGGAAGCGAAGAAGATGGTGACAAAAACTGGACACCGAGCAATCTACAAGGCAGCGGAAAATGTTTTCGAAACCCAACAGCACTGTACGGTCACGTACCGTACAGTAAGTACAAAATCCCGTAGGGTTGAAAGAGCCACAGATTCTCAAATACAAAAAGCCTTGGGGTCTGTGTGGCAGCGGAAAACGCACATCACCCGAGGCAAGAAATATGCCACCGTAGACGTACTTTTTGCCACACCCCAGGAGGCAAAAGCTCAATCCTTAGTGACCCTAAGGAGCGAGGAAATGGTGTTGGTGCCCTCCTACTGCGGGCAAAAAATTGTGAGGGTCAAACTGACCCACGTCCCCCCCGGGATGGCCCCATCTTGGCTGGCCGCGTCTGTCCTCGTCGGAATCGAGGACAAAACAACTGTACTGCAAGTACAGAAAAAAGTAAGAGAAGATTGAGTCGGCACCTCCATTGAGATGTTAATCCAAACCAACCAGGAGTGCATCGAAGCTATCCCGGATGTGATAGACTTCGATAACGGCACTCAACTGCCCATAAGTGTTGAGGGCAAACGCCCGAAATGCTTTCGCTGTGGATCGAAGACTCACCTCAGGGCCTTCTGCAACGAGAAGACCCTGAGAAAGGAGAAAACCCCCTCCTTCCGAAACCGCCTCCACGGCTACCAGCAACAGGACAAGCGGCAACCAGGAACGATAGGTCCGTGGCACCCATACCCACGCCACGGAAATCAAAAACAGCAGCAGCAGTGGAAGTATTAACAACAACAACAGCAATACCAAATGCAGCTGCAACAGAGACTCCAGTGCAAACATCACCAACAGCAACAAGTGAAAGAGTGGAGCTGGTCCCCTCCCCGACCTCACAGAATCAGACATGGAGTGTGAGGTGGGAGAGGGATGGCAAAAGGTCGTAAGAAGGCACAAACGCAGAAGCAGCGCATCGTCGCCTTTGAAAAGGGAGGAAAGAAATGAAAAAAGGGTAAAGGCTACTGCAAAGAGACTTACAGCAGCAACACCACCAACACCATCACCACCCACACTAGCACCACCATCACCACCGGCGACAACCCCACCGCCAACAACACCTACAACACCACCACCACAAGCACCAACATCGCAAACACAACAACAAAACACACACACCCAGCAACAACGACAAGAAAATAGCAGAACCACATCCCACCCCCAGAAAAACGAATGCACGGCAATAAATACACACAACAAGAAACTAATGACTTACATAATTGAACACACAGATATTTCACAACACGACTACATAATACCAGCACCAATCAAAACGCCAACTAACATAAGACTGCTAAAAATAGCACAGAAACAATATACAAACATTAAAACGAAATTCCCCAACGCAGTTGGTGGTTTCAGAGACCTAGGAGGGACACTCAACCGAAGAGTATATTCGGACATACTCATAGAAGAGCCGACGACCAGCCGAAGGGACGATTCAACGGTCCCTTCACCAGACGATCAAGTGAAAAGGGATGGAAAAACCATCCCTCCTCTACGAAAAGTACGGTAAGTGGTCTTTCCCATCTTTTCCACTCTATTTTAAACATGACCTCACTCAGAATAGGCAGCATAAATGCGCGTGGCTTGGGGTCGTCATGGAAGCAGGGCCACCTGCTCAACGACCTCAGGTCACTAAACATAGATGTAGTGGCCATCAGCGAGACCAGAATCTCCGAAGCACGGGCCTTCGCACCGATCTTCGGCGGCTACGATGTGTACGCATCTCCCAGCCGTCCGGGATCGGGGGGAGGAGTTGCTGTGCTTTTTCGGAGAGGTTTGGATCTTGCCATACGGGCCATCTTCCTGGACCCAGAAGGTAAGTTGGTGGTGCTGGACGTGACCAGCGGAGACGGGCAAGCTTTCAGGTTAGTGGCCGTCTATGCCCCGACAGGAGCAGGGCGGCCTGATTTCTTCCGGCGTCTAGAAACCTTTCTTGGAACGTCCCGCTCTTTAGTGTTAGTGGGCGACTGGAACGGGATCTTAGATGGACGCTGGGATTGTGTGGGATTAGTGGATAGGGAAGGAGGGTGCAAGAGTCTCACCAACCTGCTCAGGCGATTTGAACTGTCTGACAGGTACCGAATGGATTTCCTGAATGTACCAATGTGGTCTTGGACAAATCGCATAGGGTCATCCAGATCATATCTAGATAGAGTATTTTGTAGGGAAATAGTTAGGTCTAGCATAGGCTGTCCACAATTCAAGATAGTCAGCTACACGGACCACAAATTCGTGATGTGTGCTTGACTTAGATAGGCTTCATAGACGAGGACCCGGCTACTGGAAGCTAAACGCGTCCTTACCAGCGCGCAAGGCCTACAGAGACCGGATTAGCGAACTAGTTAAGCGGGCGTTGACGAGGGCCATCGTCAACAACAAGTGGTGGTTTGCTCTGAAAAGAGCAATTAGAATAGAGTCCATTAGGTTTAGTAAGGCTTTAGCAATAGAGAAAAATAGAGCAGAGGGAGAATTAGTTAGAAAATTAGACGAGGCGCTTAGCAAAGGCATCGCGACCGACGTACTTGCGGCGAAATTGGCCCTTGACCAGTTCTTCATGCAAAGCACGAAGGCTGCGTTGTCAGAGCTAGGGTGCGTGCTCTCAGACACGAGGGACGAAAGCCGTTCAATGGGCAAATGTGTGAAGCTTTTCAGCGACACTTCGCTCAACTGTTCGGGGGCAGTGGTGGGCCGGATCGAGGGATGGACTTTAGTGTCTAGCTCGACGGACTGCCGCGGCTTTCGGCCACTGAGGCGGAGTGTTGCGAAAAGCCGATAACAACCGCTGAAGTACGGGAGGCAATGACTGGCTGCACAAGGGGTAAATCGCCTGGTTTGGATGGTCTGCCCTATGAACTTTACGTACAAATGCCAGACTTGTTCGGAGGCCTCTTGGCGGACGTCTACTGCAACTGGCAACAAAACGGGAGAATTCCCAGCTCTGTGAGCCGAGGAGCGGTGGCGCTGCTGAGAAAGGATCCAAACAAGGGGGATAACATAGATAATTTTAGGCCCATAACTATGCTAAACACAGAGTTCAAGATTTTGGCCAAGGTGCTAGCAAAGAGGTTGGCGCTTGTCGTTGGTGGACTGGTGGGAGAGGCACAGACATGCGCCATTTCCGACAGATCCATCCACGACAACCTCCACCTCATGCGATACATCGTAGAGAGGGTAGCTAGGGAACCTGGCACAGTTTAGATCAGTCGAAAGCCTTCGATAGGGTCGACCATCGTTACCTAGCGGCAGTCCTGAGAGCGGCTGGCTTTGGGCCCGTCTTCAGAGGCTGGATCGCTGCCATGCACAGCGACATCTGCTCTGTAGTGTGAGTGAACGGTCACCTTTCGGAACCGTTCAACATCATGCGCTCGGTCCGCCAAGGATGTCCCCTCTCGTCCCTATTGTACGTATTGACTCTCGAGCCATTACTGCACAAACTGGAGACGTTGAGGGGGGTCCCGCGCGAACTAGGATGCGGAAGATCCGTGTCAGCATATGCGGACGATGTCACCGTAGTGGTGTCGAACGCCAAACACATCGAGGCGATCGGCACTACACTAAGAGAATACGAAGCGGTGACAGGAGCAATGATCAACCAGGAAAAGTCAGTGGGCCTGCAGCTCGGCACCTGGAGAGGCAGGTCCATGCCGTCCAACAGCGTCGTCGGGCGCTGGACGGACGGACCGGTTAAATTGCTAGGGGTCTGGTTCGGTCCAGACCTCCAGACGGACAAAAACTGGGACGAGGTGACGATCAGGGTGGCTTCTCTCACCCAGAAATGGGCCGAGAGGAAGCTATCCCTGAAAGGTCGAGCGGAGGTGGCTAACGCGTACATCGTGTCCGTCATCTACTACCGCCTGACCGTCGTTCCTTGTCCTAAGCCCCGCCTGACTGCGCTGGAGCGTTTGCTCTTTCGCTTCTTGTGGAAGGGACGCGCTCCGATGGTCAGGCGGTCCATCTGCTGTCAACACCCGCTACGTGGAGGGCTGGGCATGCCGTGGCTGATGATTCGCAGACACGCGCTCAGGCTACGACATCTCCACCTCTTCCTCGACATTTTGCTAGACACGTTTTTCCCCAGCTCGTCTCCTTGACGGAGCTGCAGTCCTGGGTCAAGCGAAGACCGAGAGGGAGCGCTTGGAGACTGGAATGTCTTCAGGCGCTCACAGCCCTCGACCAATCGGGCAATGTGATCGGTGGAAACTCCACCTTGGCGTTCTATAGGGGATTAGTGGAGGGGAAGAGCGACGACGTACTTGGAGAAACTCTAGGCGTCGACGAAAATCAACTAGCCAATCTCTTCGGAAGGACTTTCGGGCCGGGGCCTATGGACAACTTCCAGAAATCCCTGGCCTGGCAGTGCTACCGGGGTGCTTTGCCAGTTCGGGATAAACTCTACAGGCATGGAGGTGCCGTCAGCCGGGCATGTCCGAGATGCGCACAGGGCGACGAAACCGTCCTGCACGCACTCGTCCAGTGTCCGAGCATTGCTGACTTGTGGGTTTATGTCGAACACCTGCTGTCACGTGTAGGACGGATCCAGCTATCAGCTGAGTCCATCGTGAGGATTGCTCCGTCCTCTTCCTTTAGCCGGGAAGGGCAGGCAGTTTTTATCTGTCTGGTGGCCATGGCGAAAGAGATAGTATGGTGGACACGTTTGAAAGGGCTGAAGACGAGCACTTACCTCTTCGGTGATGCCCTGATTAACTTTTTCAAATTTTATTTGAAAAGGAAAATCAGGGTAGAGGGGGAAGTGCTCTCTTCCCAGCATTTTGTTGAAAGATGGGTGAGAGAAGCAAGTATGGCCCGAATGAATGGGCCTTCTCTGAGTATGTGTCTGTAAATTAAAGGTGGAAAACTGGGAGAGGGCACTTGCCCTGGTGGTCAGGGTCACTGTGGTCTTTTAATGGGCTTTCTCCACAAATGCCCCTCGGAAGTCTCCCCCCTATTGGGGAATTTTTCTTTGTTATTTTATTACATCCTCTGTTTTTTACACGCAGAAATGCCCATTTGTACCGTCCTGTATTGTCCTGTACTGTCCTTAATGTCTACTTTATGTAAACCCTTGTGGTTAATAAAGAAAACATTATTATTATTATTATTATTATTATTGTTGTTATTCCTTGAATCTCAGTCATTGATGTTGGTTAACTGGAAAGTCCGTTGGATTGAATATCAAGCCACTACCTGCAGCCTCAGATATTCAGGACGTATCGGAGGGTTCTTGCTGTTCCAAGCAAGCATGCCTTTTGAAGCGTTCCAAAAAGCGTGAAGGGGCCGATTTTCTTTAACCATCCCTGGAAACTTTTGGAGATAGTCCCCAGTGCGCCTATGACAATCGGGATCACTTTGACTTCATGGCAGTTCCAAATCCTTTTCACCTCCCACTTTAGGTCCTGGTATCGGTTAATTTTCTCCCTCTCCTTCTCTTGCACTCTCGTGTCGAACGGGCAGGCCACATCCACAATCAGGCACGATCTTTTTTCTTTGTCCACAACCACCAGGTCAGGTCTATTGTGTTCCAGTTTTTTGTCCGTCTGTATCCTAAAATCCCACAGCACCTTCACCTGATTGTTCTCCATCACCGCCTCTGGCCTATGCTCATACCATTTCTCAGAATGTGGTAAATTGTTTACTTTGCACAGGTGCCAGTGGATCACCCTGCCCATCACATCGTGTCTCCAGCCCTTATAGTGGGTCTGGGCTAGGTGTTTACACTCGGACACAATGTGAGCCACAGTCTCCTCTCTCTCTCCACAGATCCTGCACAGTGGGCTAGCCTCCTCCTTGTAGATATGGTGCTTCAACCACTTCGTTTTGAGGGCCTGCTCCTGCGCAGCCATTAGCATTCCTTCTGTAGCCTTTTTGAGGTCTCCTCTTCTCAACCAGTTCCATGTCTGTGGATCTCTAAATTCAGTTTTCTCAAAGAAGGTACTATGAAGGGATTTTCCCTTAAGGCTGCTCTTCCTCCTTGATGTTATTTCCTCCTTGGACATCCCCTGGCCTTCTGTCCCCTCATTCAGTACAGTTCTGAGCATTGGCTCCTTACTATAGGTCACGTATTTGTATAGGTTGTTTTTCTCCATCTGAACACAGTCCTCTATGCTGATAAGACATCTTCCACCCTCAGATCTCCTTAGGTAGAGTCTATCGACATCACTCCTCTTGTGGAACATGTTGTAGATAGTCAATAGCTTCCTAGTCTTCCTATCCATTTCTTTTTGTTCAGCAACATTCCATCTCAGAATTCCCGCACTGTACCTAATAATAGACACAGCTCGGGAATTTACTGCGCTTATGGCATTTCTGCTGTTCAGATGTGACTTCAATACGCTCCTTACTCTCCGAATGTATTCAGTTCTTAACAATTCCTTCATTTTTTTGTTCTTTATGCCATCAGCCTCCAGAACGCCCAAATACTTGTATCCTTCCTCAGAGTCAATTTCCTTTATCATCTCACCTGTTGGTATCTGGATCCCGTTACTTCTGCTCAACCTACCCCTCTTCATCACAATGACTCCACATTTACCAATACCAAACTGCATACATATATCACTGCTGAAAATACGGACAGTGTCAACAAGCACATCCAACTCCTTCTCACTTTTCCCGAAGAGCTTAAGATCGTCCATGAAGAGGAGGTGATTGATGGTAAGCTCTCCCCTTCCCAACTTGTATCCTGCTCTCACTTTTCGCAGCATAATGGTCAAGGGCATCAGGGCAAGGACAAACAACAGAGGGGACAGGCTATCTCCCTGGAAGATACCTCTCTTGATCTTCACGCTTCCCAAGGATACTCCAGTTGATGTCAACTCTGTCTCCCAGGACCCCATACTCCTGCCTAGCAACTGTCTGATGTTATCTGCCACCCTGAAGATATCCAGGCTTTTGGTGATCCAGGAATGAGGCACCATGTCAAATGCCTTTCTGTAGTCTATCCATCCCATGGCAAGATCAGTGTGTCTCCTCCTGCAATTCCCCATTACCATCTTATCAATAAGTAATTATTATTATTATTATTATTATTATTATTATTATTATTATTATTATTATTATTATTGGCGACCTACGTAGTAAATCCTATCATCGTGAGCTCCGCAAAGGTTTTTTATTTCCGTTTGTTAAAAATTGCCATTGATGGAAAATTTTTATTGTTAATCATATATAAGCGCACATACATTGTTTTCCGAAAAGGACACCCAAAAAGATTGGGGCCTTGTGCCCAAAATTTAAACTTTTATTATTATCAAAAATTCTTTTGAAAAAAAAATGGCTAATTCACCTCTGCACCAAGCAGCTGAAAGCCTTCCTCACAAATTAACACCTCACACCGACACCACCATTGTAAATGTTACTACGTTTGCCAACACAAAAAAAAATATAAGCAGTAGCAATATTTCAAATTTGTCTCAGGCAGAAACCACCACCCCACCACCACCGCGACAACAGAAACAAAAGAAGAAAAAAATAAATTAACTCGTGATGTCGAAATGAAATCAAGCAAAATGGACTCTTCCCCACCAAAGACGACTGACGTCACCACCACCAGAACTGAAACTAAAATTAATATTAACACAAATAACGATAGCAACAACAACAACAATGACATTATAAAACCGACCCTCAGTTTCGCCAGAGTAGCAAAACAGTTCGAAGCATTTACGGTAACTCAGGAGGATTTAGAAAATGCCAAACAAATGGTAAAGAAAGATGGGTACAGGGTCAGCCCCCCCCCCACCTAATAAAATGGAGCATCGGCGCCTATGCACCGTGTCGTATAGAACAATAAATGTAAAATCGCGCCGAGTGGAACGGGCATCCGAGTCCCAAATCCAAAAAGCTTTGGGACATGTGTGGGCAAGAAAAACCCACATCAGACGTGGGCAAAAGTATGGAACCGTGGACGTGTTCTTTGAAACACCAGAGGAGGCTAGAGAACACTCCATGGCCCCATTAAGAAGTGACGACTTCACACTCGTCCCAAGCTATTGTGGCCAGAGACTCGTAAAGATCAGGGTGACCCACGTTCCACCGGCCATCGAAATTCCCTGGCTAATAGCGGCTGTCATCGCCGGCATCGAGGCCAACACGAAAATAATAACAATAGCAAAAGAAAAGCAGGAAAACTGGTCCGGATCTGGGATGGAGCTCCTGATCCAAGCGGACCAAAAAAGCATTGAGGAGATCCCAGAGGTAATAGACCTCACTGACGGCAGCCACCTCACGGTAATTGTCGAGGGCAGAAGACCTAGGTGTGTCGTTTGTGGTGAAGGAACCCACCTAAGGGCTTTCTGCCCTCAGGCTAAAAGGTTGAGGCCACCTCTCCTACCCACCCCAGTGACACAACCATCAACACCACCAGTAGCAGAGATGCCAGCAACAACTGTAGCAGCAACAACAGAAGCAACTATAACAGCAACAACCCCAGCAACAGTAGCAAAACCAACACCACTACCACCACCAGCAAAACCAACACCACCACCACCCAACGCTTCAGAACTAGCACCAGCGCCTACACCATCCACCACACCACAACCAAAACTAACGGCTGTGGAGGATTTTCCACTCCCCGGCCTATCACAACTGGAGACAGATTGTGACGACGAGGAGTGGGAAACGATATCCGGAAAAAAAAAAAGAAACCAAAAAAGAAAAAATTCTCTTCCTTCCCCCTCCAAAAACAAAATACAGAGGGAAACAAATAAACTAAGAAACAAAAAAGTTAGGACAGATATGCCACCATCCACACCAGCATCACCAACCCCATCAACCCAAACACCAACACCATCACCATCATTATCCCCAGCACCACCATCACCTACACCACAAAAGTCACCAAAATACGAAACAGAAACAAACCCACAACAAACGCAAACAAAACAAAACAACCAAAACGATACACACTACACAGCATTAAATTTGAACAACAAGCAATTATTACACTACATCCAACACAACACCAGCATCACAGAAAAAGACTACACAACAACCCCAAAATTCACACCACCTCCACACATACAAATCACTCGCATCACACAGAAAACGTACATGACACTAAAACAAAAATTCCCCAAAGACATCGGAGACTTCCGACAAGCACTCTCCAGGAGGATTTATAAGGACATCCTTCCTGAGGAGGCCACAAGCAGTGAAAAGGATGGAAAAGCCGTCCTTCCCCTACGAGAAGTAAGGTAAGTGGTCTTTCCCATCTTTTCCACTCCTTTTCAACATGACCTCACTCAGAATAGGCAGCATAAATGCGCGTGGCTTGGGGTCGTCATGGAAGCAGGGCCACCTGCTCAACGACCTCAGGTCACTAAACATGGATGTAGTGGCCATCAGCGAGACCAGAATCTCCGAAGCACAGGCTTTCGCACCGATCTTCGGCGGCTACGATGTGTACGCATCTCCCAGCCGTCCGGGATCGGGGGGAGGAGTTGCTGTGCTTTTTCGGAGAGGTTTGGATCTTGCCATACGGGCCATCTTCCTGGACCCAGAAGGTAAGTTGGTGGTGCTGGACGTGACCAGCGGAGACGGGCAAGCTTTCAGGTTAGTGGCCGTCTATGCCCCGACAGGAGCAGGGCGGCCTGATTTCTTCCGGCGTCTGGAGACCTTTCTTGGAACGTCCCGCTCTTTAGTGTTAGTGGGCGACTGGAACGGGATCTTAGATGCACGCTGGGATTGTGTGGGATTAGTGGATAGGGAAGGAGGGTGCAAGAGTCTCACCAACCTGCTCAGACGTTTTGAACTGTCTGACAGGTACCGAATGGATTTCCCGAATGTACCAATGTGGACTTGGACAAATCGCATAGGGTCATCCAGATCATATCTAGATAGAGTATTTTGTAGGGAAATAGATAGGTCTAGCATAGGCTGTCCACAATTCAAGATAGTCAGCTACACGGACCACAAATTCGTGATCTGTGTGCTTGACTTAGATAGGCTTCATAGACGAGGACCCGGCTACTGGAAGCTAAACGCGTCCTTACCAGCGCGCAAGGCCTACAGAGACCGGATTAGCGAACTAGTTAAGCGGGCGTTGACGGGGGCCATCGTCAACAACAAGTGGTGGTTTGCTCTGAAAAGAGCAATTAGAATAGAGTCCATTAGGTTTAGTAAGACTTTAGCAATAGAGAAAAATAGAGCAGAGGGAGAATTAGTTAGAAAATTAGATGAGGCGCTTAGCAAAGGCATCGCGACCGACGTACTTGCGGCGAAATTGGCCCTTGACCAATTCTTCAATGCAAAGCACGAAGGCTGCGTTGTCAGAGCTAGGGTGCGTGCTCTCAGACACGAGGGGACGAACGCCGTTCAATGGGCCCGAGTGGCGGAGGCGCGTCGTGGAAACAAAGCCACGATCCGGTCTTTGGTGGACCACGACGGGCGCATGCTACTCGATCCCGGGCAAATGTGTGAAGCTTTTCAGCGACACTTCGCTCAACTGTTCGGGGGCAGTGGCGGGCCGGATCGAGGGATGGACTTTAGTGTCTAGCTCGACGGACTGCCGCGGCTTTCGGCCACTGAGGCGGAGTGTTGCGAAAAGCCGATAACAACCGCTGAAGTACGGGATGCAATGACTAGTTGCACAAGGGGTAAATCGCCTGGTTTGGATGGTCTCCCCTATGAACTTTACGTACAAATGCCAAACTTGTTCGGAGGCCTCTTGGCGGACGTCTACTGCAACTGGCAACAGAACGGGAGAATTCCCAGCTCTGTGAGCCGAGGAGCGGTGGCGCTGCTGAGAAAGGATCCGAACAAGGGGGATAACATAGATAATTTTAGGCCAATAACTCTGCTAAACACAGAGTTCAAGATTTTGGCCAAGGTGCTAGCAAAGAGGTTGGCGCTTGTCGTTGGTGGTCTGGTGGGAGAGGCGCAGACATGCGCCATTTCCGACAGATCCATCCACGACAACCTCCACCTCATGCGATACATCGTAGAGAGGGTAGCTAGGGAACCTGGCACGGGTGGGTCTTTGATCAATTTAGATCAGTCGAAAGCCTTCGATAGGGTCGACCATCGTTACCTAACGGCAGTCCTGAGGGCGGCTGGCTTTGGGCCCGTCTTCAGAGGCTGGATCGCTGCCATGCACAGCGACATCTGCTCTGTAGTGAGAGTGAACGGTCACCTTTCGGAACCGTTCAACATCATGCGCTCGGTCCGCCAAGGATGTCCCCTCTCGTCCCTATTGTACGTATTGACTCTCGAGCCATTACTGCACAAACTGGAGACGTTGAGGGGGGTCCCGCGCGAACTAGGATGCGGAAGATCCGTGTCAGCATATGCGGACGATGTCACCGTAGTGGTGTCGAACGCCAAACACATCGAGGCGATCGGTACTACACTAAGAGAATACGAAGCGGTGACATGAGCAATGATCAACCAGGAAAAGTCAGTGGGCCTGCAGCTCGGCACCTGGAGAGGCAGGTCCATGCCGTCCAACAGCGTCGTCGGGCGCTGGACGGACGGACCGGTTAAATTGCTAGGGGTCTGGTTCGGTCCAGACCTCCAGACGGACAAAAACTGGGACGAGGTGACGAGCAGGGTGGCTTCTCTCACCCAGAAATGGGCCGAGAGGAAGCTATCCCTGAAAGGTCGAGCGGAGGTGGCGAATGCGTACATCGCATCCGTCATCTACTACCGCCTGACCGTCGTACCTTGTCCTAAGCCCCGCCTGACTGCGCTGGAGCGTTTGCTCTTTCGCTTCTTGTGGAAGGGACGCGCTCCGATGGTCAGGCGGTCCATCTGCTGTCAACACCCGCTACGTGGAGGGCTGGGCATGCCGTGGCTGATGATGCGCAGACACGCGCTCAGGCTACGACATCTCCACCTCTTCCTTGACGGTGATCAGGTGTGGTCGCCGTTTGCAAGACGCGTTTTTCCCCAGCTCGTCTCCTTGACGGAGCTGCAGTCCTGGGTCAAGCGAAGACCGAGAGGGAGCGCTTGGAGACTGGAATGTCTTCAGGCGCTCACAGCCCTCGACCAATCGGGCAATGTGATCGGTGGAAACTCCACCTTGGCGTTCTATAGGGGATTAGTGGAGGGGAAGAGCGACGACGTACTTGGAGAAACTCTAGGCGTCGACGAAAATCAACTAGCCAATCTCTTCGGAAGGACTTTCGGGCCGGGGCCTATGGACAACTTCCAGAAATCCCTGGCCTGGCAGTGCTACCGAGGAGCTTTGCCAGTTCGGGATAAACTCTACAGGCATGGAGGTGCCGTCAGCCGGGCATGTTCGAGATGCGCACAGGGCGACGAAACCGTCCTGCACGCACTCGTCCAGTGTCCGAGCATTGCTGACTTGTGGGTTTATGTCGAACACCTGCTGTCACGTGTAGGACGGATCCGGCTATCAGCTGAGTCCATCGTGAGGATTGCCCCGCCCCCTTCCTTTAGCCTGGAAGGGCAGGCAGTTTTTATCTGTCTGGTGGCCATGGCGAAAGAGATAGTATGGTGGACACGTTTGAAAGGGCTGAAGACGAGCACTTACCTCTTCGGTAATGCCCTGATTAACTTTTTCAAATTTCATTTGAAAAGGAAAATCAGGGTAGAGAGGGAAGTGCTCTCTTCCCAGCATTTTGTTGAAAGATGGGTGAGAGAAGCAAGTATGGCCCGAATGAATGGGCCTTCTCTGAGTATGTGTCTGTAAATTAAAGGTGGAAAACTGGGAGAGGGCACTTGCCCTGGTGGTCAGGGCCACTGTGGTCTTTTAATGGTCTTTCTCCACAAATGTCCCTTGGAAGTCTCCCCCCTATTGGGGAATTTTTCTTTGTTATTTTATTTCAACCTCTGTTTTTTTACACGCAGAAATGCCCATTTGTACCGTCCTGTATTGTCCTGTACTGTCCTTAATGTCTACTTTATGTGAACCCTTGTGGTTAATAAAGAAAACATTATTATTATTATTATTATTATTATTATTATTATTATTATTATTATTATTATTAAAGGCGGTGGATTGGCAGTATCGGTAGAGGATCGGATGCCATGCTTTGAAGCATAGAGTTACCTCCCTGTATGATCTGAGTTCAAATCCCGCCGAGGTTAACTTTGCCTTTCATCCTTCCGGGGTCGATAGAATAAAGTACCAGTAATGCATTGGGTAATTGCTGGCCTTGTGCCAAAAGTAGAAACAATTATTATTATTATTATTATTATTATTATTATTATTATTATTATTAGAGCAGTGAATTAGCAGTATCGGTAGAGCGTCGGACAATATGATTTACAGCATAGAGTTACGGCCCAGTACGTTCTGAGTTCAAATCCTGCCGAAGTTAGCTTTGCCTTTCATCCTTATGGGGTCAATAAATAAAACACCAGTAATGCACTGGGGTCGATTTAATCGACTTTCCCCTCCCCCTAAATTACTGGCCTTGTGCCTATACTATCATTATTATGATCATCGTTTGGTGGTAGATCGAATTACTGCGTATGCTCTTGGTGGTTTTATTTATTTATCCATACACGCCCTTTACTTTGTGATGGAAAAGAATAAGATTTGGCGTTTCACATTTTTCTATATTTGTAACTATTCTCTTACTTTTGTAACAACACGTCTTCTTCGTCTAACTATAGCTTACACACTCACAAAGAATTTTGAACAAATCTTCGAATATTTTGTAAACACAAACGTGATTTAAAAACAAACAGCACCAACAAATTTATCAAATTGAAAGAACACATGCCAACACTTAAACAAATAAACGGAGACATTTGAACGACACAGGAACGAATGACAATTTCACAAACTGCAACAAACAGTGAAGACTATAAAAAAAAAAAAAAAGCAATACATTTTTTGACGGGTTTTGCTGCCAAAAAGGTAATTCTGAATATGGGTCAACTCTCAGAAAAGAAAGATTTTAGTACAGGTACGTCACTAAAGATTCTGCCTTGTTTTATGACATTGTCAAAGAAAAGGCAAGGGAAAAAATGACACATCACTTCTCGTTAAGAAGCGAAGAGATTTTAGTATCCCCGCAAATGAGCAGTTGGAATATGCTCTCGCTTATATATAAAATGTTGTGGTTTCCATTGATCGAGAGAAGGGTTATGAAAATATAAGCCTTGACTTTAAGCTCATGGACGAGGTGAAGCGATAGACTATATTTGCCCACACTCACGTGTTACAAGAGGTGGGGTGAATGAGCTCAAGGGTTCTCTTGCAACAATGGAGACTGAGGGTTAAAGAAAGGATCAGAAAACATACAGCGAACTAGAAGAGTGTTTTTAAATTATATATTTATGGCAATATTATAACACCATGACCCTCCCCAAATATAACAATGGGTGATGTGTTAGTGTAATGGTAGCACAGTGGTCTGGATAACGAAAGATGTGGGTTCGACTTCCATGTACGTCAATACTCATCTTTTTCCATTTCTTAGAGATCTAAATCCCACTAAACCTCATCGGGCTAAAATTTCTTTAGTTAAAAATACGGCGAAAGCTTCTATTTCTAATTTCAAACTTGCTTGCTGTTTCAAAACATACTTACTTATAACAGTATTTGTTTCAACACACGATTTCATATAAAAAAACCTCGCAAAACAAATTCATCGCCGTCACATTAGAAGAGGACTATTTCCAAAGTACAAACACAAAGTTTATGGTACTGCAGACGAACAATATATCCCTTGAGATCATAGCTGGTGTTTACATAATTGATAATAATGATTTTTAATTTAGGCACAAGGCCAACGATTTGGTCGGAGGGGGAAATGGAAAACAAAACAAAACTTTCGAGAAACTACATGGCGAGGACAAGTACGTATAGAATTAAATGTACGACATTTAAGTAGAACAATATATGACGAAGAAAACAGTTTGATCTATGGAAACAAACACAAAGAAAGTGACATGCAGAGTTGAAAAGGTTGGGTGGTGGCAACTACCTCAAATAGAAGGTGTGGAAAATATCGAGTCTAAGGAAGGAGACAATAGTCACGTGATAGGAAAAGCGATGCGTGCATGCATGGTCCCGTAACTCCTGAGGGAATCGTAGGGGCGTTGTATTGATATAGGGCGTTTCTAGGGCATTTTAAAACCTGGCGGAGCCCATCTCCTCTCCGGGTCACGGGTCTGAATACAGCAGATTTCTTCCAGAGTAGGATAGACAGAGTGAGAGAATGGAAGTGAGAAAGAGATATAGAGGAAAAATCATGGCATGAACATCTTTTGTTGGGAGAGAGGTACGGTGTGTTGTTTTCTAAACTGAGGACGGAACGAATGGACGCGGGCGAACCTCTTCCATTAGGAGGGGATATGGTGGGTGTAGTTGTCAAAACTGGTGACGAACCGAAAGCGCAATCTTAGACATAGCTGCTCACAATCTAGTCCCACAGGAATATAGGATGTGCGAGTGTCGGTCACCATGTAGGACATCGGTGACGACTTCAAACACTAGCTTGTAGTCACTTCCGATGTTAAATATGGGCAGGTTTTCAGCGTCGACATAACTTTCGGTGACATATGGTCAGGTAGGGACACTAGGGGCATACAAATCTTCAAATCCCCATGTCCCCACATGACTACGATCTAAGAATTTAAAAAAAAAGACTTCAAGACTGCTATTTCAGTACAGAAAACCTGGGTGTTACATAAGTGGCAATTCAAATTATTTAAGGGGTGGGGATTGACCAGAAGAGCTGAAAGAAAGAAAACACCAACAGCAAGGAAACGGGTTGAGGGGGGAGTTGATGATCCTAAAGCAACACCGGGTGATCAAAAAGCCGAAGGACCCTTTTCTCGGCTACAATCAATGCCAGCGAGGGGCGGTGTAGGAGAGAGTGGCCAACAGCAACAACAAAAAGCCGACGGACCCTTTTCTAGGCTACAATCAATGCCAGTGAGGGCGGTGTAGGGGAGAGTGGCCAACAGCAACAACAAAAAGCCGACGGACCCTTTTCTAGGCTACAATCAATGCCAGCGAGGGCGGTGTAGGGGAGAGTGGCCAACAGCAACAACAAAAAGCCGACGGACCCTTTTCTAGGCTACAATCAATGCCAGTGAGGAGGTGTAAGAAAGGGTGGCCGGAAGCAACAACAAAAACAACGAATTCCAGATGAAGCGGATGAGACTTGAACACCTCTCATCTATGTTTTCATATGGTGACATGTTGGAGTCTGAGAGGGATAACTTGACGAAGTGGTGGCGAAAACAGAGTCCCCCACCCCTTGTCAATCCGCACCAAAAAGTATAACTTTCTTCCTCCTCCTCCAATCTTCCACCTCCACTACATCATTATTCATGGCAACTATTTTTTATTCCTTTTCTCGTTCTCTTTCTCTCTCTGCTTCTCTCTTGTCTTGCTTTCTTTCGCTCGCCTTGTCTTTCTTTCTCTCGCCTTGTCGGTCTCTCTCTTCCTCTCTCTCTCTCTCTCTCTCTCTCTCTCTCTCTCTCTCTCTCTCTCTCTCTCTCACACACACACATGCTTTGTTACTCTCTGCTTCTCTCTCTCTATGGCAAGCTCTCTTTGACTGACTAACGGCTGGCTGGTCGGTCGGTTGGTTGGTTGGTTAGGAGGGAAAGTTTGTTGGTGGAGCCGGACAAGCTTGGATGGTCCGGGTTATGTGTAGCTAGTGTCTGGTGGGGAGGTTTGCTAGCTAACATAAACAGCATTGTTTGTGTTTGGAAGCTTCTAGATGGAGTTTTCATCTTGCACAAACAAGCGTTTCCTGTGTGGATGGAAAGATAGATGCGGTGAGAGATATGGAAAGGGAGAGAGAGAGAAGCAGTGATGAAAGAGGATAAGAGAAAATGGAGGGGAAAGAAGAGGGAAATAGAACGTTACGTCATCAAACGAAGGATTGGTTATAATCACGTGACCTGCTATAACACGAGACATGCAGTCCATGCAACGTTACGTCATCTATCATGTGTCAGGTTTAGTGATTCAGTGATTCAATGAAGCAGACGACGGATGATAGAGAGGCTCACTGGCGTGCCAAAAGGATGTTGCTGATTTCTCTCTCTCTCCTGCTATAGTTATCGCATTTTCACGAAATTGGTGTTGAAGGAAATATAGATTGGGATTACTGGGAGAGGGGGAACGGTCAGAGAATAGGAAAAAGTAAAAGGAAACGCGGGGTTTGAAAAACGTTGAGGGGGAGAGGAGTGTAAATAACTTACAAACACACGCATTCATATGCACACATATACGTACAAACATATATGTACATTCATATATATATGTGTGCGTATATATATATATATATATATATATATATATATATATATATATATATATATATATATATATATATATGCTATAGACCCGACTCCAACTGCATCTGCTCATACATATATATATATATATATATATATATATATATATATATATATATATGAGCAGTTGGAGTCGGGTCTATAGCCTTAATATAGATCCTGAGCCACCCATCTGTGAAACAGTCGTAAGTATGTATAATCAACAAATACCTTAATGTGAAACCTCGCTTTGTTTTCAATATATATGTATATATATATATATAATTAAAGTTAAAATATATATATAATTATAGTTAAAATTCTAGCAGTCAATACTTCATATTTACTAACAACCAATGGTAAAAAAGTCAAATGCATTCACTTTGAAACAAAAATTATTAGGCTGATGCTTGTCAGAAAAGAAGTGTTTTCGCTGTATCGCACGTTTGTCTGTCATGGAGAAAGAAACGAGAGTGAAATTAGAAGAGTGAAGAGGTTGGACAAATCAGGAGTGTAGAGCCGAATGTTTTTCTGCATGAGTTCCGTTCATTTCGTTTGAAACAATGAAGTTCCTCAATCTATCAACATCAAACCTGTCAACTCTCCCCGTCCGGCGGGGAGATCTCCCATCCACTTTGGAGTGGCTGAGAGATGTCTTCTCTCAAAATGGGTATAGCTTTCATTATGTAAAATCTCCCCATTTTGCCTCGTTTCCCCCGTTTTGGGGGCACTTTTTTTCATGATACTCCACGTTTAGGTTTTTAGAGGTTGGCACGTCTGCAACGTATAACCGAATATTTTGTCAAAATGTCCGACTGTTATTATCAAAGATTTGATTGCTATCTTTATTTTATTTTATTTACTTTTTTTTTTGTTGATAACTCAAATATTATGAAGTATTTAATAAGAATACAGTTAAGGTCGGCCATTCATGCTGTAAGTATTTGCAATTTCCATAAACAATTTCAACTCTAACAAGCTAGCTAACGGAAATTGGCTTTAATCTAATGTACTAAAGTACAACCCGATAATATTACTGTGATCAGACCTTAGATCGGCTCATATATACATATATCTTTCAATGCATATCACATCACTTTGTACAAATCGTTCCTATTCCTACTTCAATATGTGTCAATGGTTTTATAATATCTTCCGTTTTCCAAATAATGTATAAAGTCTGCATACACTGGCGGCTTGATACGGATAAGATGGACACGGCGCCTTCTGGATAGCGAGCCGGCTGGTTTTGAATCGTTAACTCAACTTTCATGGATCAAATTTCGTTAGTGCGTCACGATAACACACCGAATGAGATACGTATTGTTCCAGATGTTACATGTGTATAAATCGTTTAATATATACGGAATTGTCTCCCCTACTTGACAAACAAAAGGAAAATATATTTAGTTATTCATTAATATTGTTTTTGTTTTTTTTAATGACCACATAATTATCTTTATAATATCCACTGTATTCTAAGCCAATTCGCCGGCGAATTGGCTTAGAACGTCGGATAGAACGCTTTGCAGTATTCATTCCAGCTCTCTCCTCTCTCGGTTCAAATCCCGCCGAGGTCTACTTTGCTTTTCATTCTTTCGAGGTCGATAAAAAAAGTACCAGTCTAATACTGGGGTGGATTCTTCCTCTATATCTCTTTCTCATTTCCTCTCTCTCACTTTCTATCTTTCTCTGGCAGAAATCTGCTGTACTCAGACCTGGAGGGGGATGGGCCCCGCCAGGTTTAAAATGCCCAAGAAACGCCGTATGTCAATACGGTGCCCCTCCGACTCTATCAGGAGTTACGGGACCATACATACATACATTGAATATAACACTAACTTAACTATTGTTTTTTCATATGGATGGCGTCTCTGGATCATTTATTTTCTAAACAATTCCATTTTTGTTTAATTGCATTATAGTTATGCTTTCAGTAACTTCTGTCCACGTGTCTCTTATGTACAAACTCATAAATGTATAAACATACATGCATGTGTATGCCTACACTTATAGACATATATATATATACATATATGCAAAAGTTTTATTTAAATTGTTGGGATACAACAAGCAAATATTTTTATAACTGATATAAAGCACTCGACAAATATTTGGAGTAGATATACGATATTAATAAATGGAAACTATATTTATAAAACCATATTTATTAATATCGTATATATATATATATATGCACACCGACACAGATTATAATCACACAAACACATTCATGTGTGTGTCTGTGTGTCTTCATAAACTCATGCATGTATTAACACTTACATACACATGTCTATTTACCTACCTATCTACTTATCTGTCTATGTATCTATCTATCTCTCTATTCTCTCTCTCCTCTCTTTTCCCTCACCTCTCTCCCCTCTTTTCCCTCACCTCTCTCCTCTCTTTTCCCTCACATCTCTCCTCACTTTTCCCTCACCTCTCTCTCACTTCTCCCTCTCTCGCTCTCTCTACCTACCTATCTCTATCTATCTATCTATCTATCTATCTATCTATCTATCTATCTATCTATCTATCTATCTATCTATCTATCTATCTATCTATCTATCTATCTATCTATATGTATGCATATAATCTAGCTGTCGTCTGTTCTACAGCGTAGATGTAATTCACTTCGCGCAGAAGTTTTGTTAAAATTTATTGCGGAAATTTTGTAAGTTCAATTTTAATTTTGATACTATTGTGTAGCTTGACCCCCCGTCTGAACTGTCAGGCGGTGGGTCAGCTCATCTTTACCCCTCCTAGGGGTGAAAAACCTGTTTTTAAAAATTTTGTGGCATAAAAAATTTCAATCGTCTGACAGAAATGTTAAACGAAGCTAACGAAAATAGTGGTGGGGGGACAGCGGTAAGAGTTGTAAGCTCGCACGCTTTAGTCCCCCCTTCCTTCCCAACTAACGTCATAGAGAAGGAAAGAAAAAATAAAATAAAAACAGACGAATCTGCGGAGAAAAATGACGAAAACACAAATCTGGACATTGATTCCAACAACGAAAAAAAAAAATTTGAAAAATTGCATGACAATATTAATACCACAAACAAAGACACGACAAACACAAAAATAACATTTGAAAACAACATCATAACAGAAAGCAAAGCAGACGACACAGTCAACACCAATAATATTTCATTTGCACAAACAACAAAGAAATCTTTGACATATATACCTGAAAATATTTCAGATGTGGCACAAAGAATTACAGACGCCAAACAATATATAACTGAAGGAGAAAATGGTATTTTATCGGTAAAAATGCCTCAAGAACTCACCAAAGACATTGAAAGTCGAACGGTCGTTTTCCGCACCATCAACAACATTTCTAAAAAACCTGAACAGCCAACTCAAACAGAAATCAAAACAGTACTTACAGAAGTACTTAATGAAACCACTTTCATAAGAAAAGACAGACTGTATGGAAGCCTAGCGATTATTATGAAGAACGAATCGGCGGCAAAAAAATGTGCTTTGTCACCGATTCGTTCAAAATTTTTTACCTTTTATCCATCTTATATGGGTAAAAGAACTCAACGCATATGGCTGGATGCAATGATGCCAGATGTGGACTACTGCTGGCTCATAGCTGGCTTCATCGATCCAGCAAATGACAACGTGATTTCCATTGGGAAAACCACAGGCAATGCGTTCAGTGGAACAGGTATAGAACTTGTAGTGCAAATGAATCCTATTAGAGGGCCACGGGTATATAAACATTAGCGTGGAGGGGAGAAGGCCGTCCTGTCATATCTGTGCAGGCAGAGGGCACCTGAAGGCGGCTTGTCCCCAACTCAACAAAAAGAAAACCCTGCTACCAACACCAGCTCCACCACCACCACCACAACAGATAAACAAACAACAAAACTCAGTCCCACCCAACCCGTCCCTCAGTAAAACTACACCACCACCACAACACAAACAGTCGCAACACATTACCCCAAAACAAAATACAGGCCCACCCAACCCCTCACTCAATAAAACAACACAACCACCGCAGCCACAACACACAACACAGTCTAACATAGTGACATCCATCTCCCCCACAAAGAAAACCAACACGGAAACATTACCAGCAAACATACCTCTTCCCTCCAACACTGAAGATAACCCAACGAATTCGGAGGAAGAAACGGAGTCCTTCAGACAGATTAAAAGGAAAAAAAGAAAACATGTGCAAAACACACAAGGCCAAACAACCCCCACCCAAATGTCAACACAATCCAACAAAACACAAAACACCCCTCCAGCAACAAACAAAACCAAACCTGCCCCTCCCCTCTTCGAAACACTCACACCATCCGAAAAAAAGACATTACACTATACTTACATCAACAGAAACAATAATAAATTAAATGAACTCATAAACAATAATCCTTCGGTACAAACCGAAGGTGTAAACTTTGTTTCTTCAGAAAACTACCCACATTTAAAATTAATAAAGATCCCAATGAACCTCTACCAAAAACTAAAAAAGGATTTTAAGGAGGACGTAGGACCACCCTCTGTCAAACCCATAAACCGCGTCTTACTAAAAAGCTTTCCCCCCTCCCCTTCCCCTCCCCAACACAACTCCAAACACCCCAACCCCACCACACACTGACGACCCCACACCACCACAAGACACCCCTTCACCCAACACCCCCGACCCCATGGAAGTCGTGCGACCCGAACCCCGGGAAGCAGAAAGGTAAGTCTCTACACTCTCCTTTGGCTTTGCCGCCCACATGGATGTGTTAAGAGTAGGATGTTTGAATGCACGTGGGTTCAACTTGGAAGCAAGCAAAGCTTCTAAATGACCTCAGGTCATGTGGTATAAATGTAATGGTTATCTGCGAGACTCGGATCAGCGTCGTGCGGCAGCTGGCCGCTACCTTCGATGACTTTGAGGTGCATGCATCTCTCTGTCAACCTTGAGGTGGGGGTGGGGTTGTCGTACTGCTGCAAAAACACCTGGGTCTTGCCGTACAGGTTGTTCACTCGGACCCGGAGGGTCGTTTGTTGGCGCTAGACGTTGGCAGTAGTGAAGGTGCGGCCTTGAGACTGGTCGCCGTCTACTCCCCTTTCGGAGCTGAACGGCCCGACTTCTTCCAGCGTTTGGAGACTTTTCTGGGAACGTCGCGTTCCCTGCTTCTAGCGGGAGATTGGAATGACATCCTAGATGCACGTTGGGACTATGCAGGAGCATGTCCTAATAGAGGGGGGTGTAACAGCTTCAAGGGGTTACTCGACCGTTTTAACTTGGTCGATAGATATCGACTAGATTTTCCAACTGTGCCTACCTGGACTTGGACGAACCACAGTGGTCAATCTAGATCGTACTTAGATAGATTCTTAGTTAGAAGTAAGGATAGGGACATATTAAGCTGTCCAGAAATGCTCACGGTTGGCTATACGGATCACAAATTAGTGACCTGCGTAGTCAATCTCGAGAAAACACATAAACAGGGTCCCGGTTACTGGAAACTTAATTTGTCTTTACCGGCAAAAGAGACTTACAGAAACCGGATTAGCAGATTAGTTAAGGAGAGGTTGACGGGTGCAATCGTCAACAACCGATGGTGGGCATCTCTCAAAAGAGAGATTAGAACAGAATCAATAAGTTATAGCAAGATGTTAGCTGCCGATAGGAATAGAAACGAGAAAGAATTAACAGGTAAATTAGAAGAGGCAATCAAGAGCGAAGATGTGGCCAGACTACTGGCATCGAGGACGGCCTTGAACCAGTTTTTCGATGCAAAGCACGAAGGCTGCGTCATTCGAAGTAAAATACGTGCTCTAGGTAATGAGGGGGCCAAAGCCGTTGGCTGGGCCCGCGTGACAGAAGCTAAGAGTGGAAATCGATCCACCATCCGGTCGTTGCAAGACGAGGATGGACGGGTGATCCGGGAGCCTAAGCAGATGTGCGAGGCCTTTCAAAGGCACTTTGCCCGATTATTCGGGGGAGGCGAGGGTCCGGGCGGGGACGTGGATTTCGGTCCATACCTCGACGGCCTGCCGCGTCTCTCAAGCGAAGAGGCAGAGTCCTGCGAGGGACCAATCTCGGCTGATGAGATCGGGGATGCGCTGAGCCAATGCAGTATGGTATACCTTACGAACTTTATTTAGCAATGCCGGTCTTCTTCTCCGAACTCCTCGAAGCGGTCTACTGCAATTGGCAGAACGGGAGAATTCCTTGTTCTGTAGCCAAGGGCGTAGTCTCGCTGGTGAGGAAGGACGAGAACAAGGGGGATAGTATAAATAATTTTCGGCCCATAACCCTGCTAAACACAGAGTTAAAGATTTTGGCCAAGGTGTTAGCAAAGAGGTTGGCGCTTGTCGTAGGTAGCCTGGTGGGAGATGCGTAGACATGTGCTATCCCATCCAGGTCCATTCACGATAACCTCCACCTCATGCGATACATCATAGAGAGGGTTGGCAACAAACCCGGCTTCGGTGGGGCCCTGATCAACTTGGATCAGTCTAAGGCCTTCGATAGGGTCGACCATGGTTACCTGGATGCGGTGCTAGCGGCGGCTGGGTTCGGTCCTGTTTTCAGAGGCTGGATCACTGCCTTACATAGCAACCACATCTGTTCTAGGATCAAGGTGAACGGCTACCTTTCGAAGCCGTTCGAAATCACACGATCCATTCGACAGGGGTGCCCTCTCTCCTCCCTTCTGTACTTATTGACTCTCGAGCCTTTACTGAGGAAGTTGTATTTGTTGCAGGGTATCCCCCTGGAACCAGGATTGAGCAAAGCGGTGTCGGCCTACGCCGATGACGTAACAGTAATGGTATCGACCGACTCGGAGATAGAGGCGATCGGTACCTTACTGGAGGAGTACGAAAGGTTGTCAGGAGCGAAACTGAACCGGGAAAAATCCATCGGGCTGCAACTCGGAACGTGGAGAGGCAGACCGATGCCTCCCAACGGTGTCGTCGGACACTGGACGGAGGGCCCGGTAAAGTTGCTTGGGGTCTGGTTTGGACCGGACCTCCAGGTGAAAAAGAACTGGGACGAGGTTACGAACAAGGTGTTTGCACTAACCCAGAAATGGGCCAAGTGTAAGCTGTCCCTAAAAGGCCGGGCGGAGGTGGCGAACATTTACATAGCGTCCGTCACTTACTACCGCCTGACTGTCGTGCCTTGCCCTAAGGATACACTCACCACCATGCTCTTCCAATTTCTATGGAAGAAGCGCCCTCCTATGGTGAGAAGATCCATCTGCTGCCAACAACCTTCGAAAGGAGGGCTGGGGATGCCGTGGTTGATGATGCGTAGGCACGCATTAAGGCTACGGCACCTACAAGTATTCCTCACTGGTCAACCGGTGTGGGCTCCGTTCGTGAAACGAGCCTTTCCGAGACTCGTCTCGCTCACCGAGCTGCAGTCCTGGGTCAAGCAAAGATCCGGAAAACTGGGAGACTGGCACACTGAGTGTGCTCAGGCGCTCAGGGCTCTCTGGCAAGCGGGCCAGGCCATCGGTGGAGAATCTACCTCATCATTCTATAGAGGGCTGGTGGCTAGCAGGGGCGATGACACCCTTGGAGAGTCGCTGGACATGGAAGAGGACGAACTGGCCAGCCTGTTCGGTAGGACTTTCGGCCCGGGACCAATGGACAACTTCCAGTAGTCACTAGCCTGGCAGTGCTACCGGGAGGCTCTACCCGTTCGAGAGAGGCTCTACAGACACGGGCGCCCGGGCAGGGATCCCTCGAAAAAGATTTGCCCTAGATGCGTGCGTCACGAAGAAACCGTTGCGCACGCATTGGTGCAATGTCCGGGCGTGGCTGATCTGTGGGGCTACGCCGAACGACTGCTGTCGCGGGTGGCGCCGATTCGATTGACCGCCGAGTCCGTGATGACAATCAAACCGCCTCCCCTCTTCACAAAGGAAGCAAAGGCGGTTTTTCTGTGCGTAATAGCCATGTTGAAAGAGGTTGTTTGGTGGACACGATTGAAAGGTCTGAGGTCAGGCAACTTCCTCTCTGGCCATAGTCTGGTCTACTTCTTCCGATATCACTTCGGAAGAAGGATAAGAATGGAGAGAGAGGTGCTTGGCCACAGCCAGTTTTATGAAAGGTGGGTGATAGTGGCGAGAATGGCTCGTGTAAATGGGCCTTCTCTGTATACCATCCTGTAGGTAAAGAAGTGAAGGAGAGGGGAGCACCTTCTCCATGTGCTCCCCGGGCAAAGGATTGCACACTTTTTCGGGTGTGTGTGCAACCCCCATCACGTCCCCTCCCTTTTGAGGTTGTTTTCGATTATTTTCATTTTATACCCTTTTTACTCGATTGTATGTAAACTCCCCCTTTGTATTTGTCCCTTCTTTTTATGCCTTTATGGTAAATAAAGAAACATATCTATCTATCTATCTATCTATCTATCTATCTATCTATCTATCTATCTATCTATCTATCTATCTATCTATCAGACGTGTGTAACTTCGCGGAGAAGTTTCCGTTAATTTATGTAAGAAAAAAACGTGAGTTTTTAGTTAAATTTTATATCATTGTGTAACTTGACCACCCGTCTGAACCTTCAGGTGGTAGGCCAACTCATTTTCGCCCCTACAGGGGCAGAATATCCATTTAAAAAATGTTTCTCCATCGAATCTTGGAAAAAGATATTGTAAAATTTTGATTACGTTATGAACGCTGCGTCCAACGATAATGGTGGTGGAGAGGCGGTAAGACTACAAAGCTTGCAGTCAACAACGTCTTCTTCACTAGATACTATAGAGATGGAAAGACAAAATGAAAATGTAAAAACGAATTCATATTCAAACAACACAAATGACACCAAACAATTCAATGACAACAAAAATAACAGCAACATCAATAATGATGATAAAAGCAACAATGATAACAACAACAAAGAAAAAAATAAAGACAACACCAATAACACCAGCATCAAAGACAACAACAACACCAAGGAAAATACGGATAATACCAACATCGGTGACAACAAGAATAACAACAACAATAACAACAATAATGACAACACCACCAATACGGATTCCACAAAGAAACCAAAAATCTCCTTTGCAGAGAAAGTTCAAAAGAAGGAAGAATTGATATATCTCGACATAACAAATGCTGAACAACTTTTAAAGGACGCTAAGAGATATGTCACTTTCGAAAAAAATGGTGCTTTCAGCATCAATTCTCCGGTAGAAATTCGCAAGGAAACTGCTCTCAAAACGATAGTTTTTAGGACAGTTTCCAATTCTACCCGAAAACCAGTCCAATTGTCACAGAAAGAAATTGAACTGGTTTTCAAAAATTCAATGAATGATATTGCATTCATTCAAAGAAGCAAACTTTTTGGGAGTATTTCGGTACTCATGAAGGATCAATTGACGGCCCAAAATTACTCTGTGTCGCCAATTGTATCCAACCTGTACACCTTTTTCCCTACATACATGGGAAAAAGGACACAAAAGATCAGAATCACAAGTGTCACACCAAAGGTGAACATATGGTGGATACTGTGCGGCTTCATCAATTTTGATGAAGACAGAATACTGTCAGTAGGAAAGTCCCCCAGAGATGTATTCAATGGGACTAGCATTGAAGTTCTGGTGCAAATGAGCCCAGAGCGAATAGCTATGATCCCACAGCGTGTACTCCTGGATGGACTCACCTACATAAACTTTTCGGTTGAGGGTAGGCGGCCTTCATGTTACCATTGCTTTAGCAGGGGTCACCTGAGGGCTTCCTGTCCTAAATTAATGAACCAAAAAAAGGCTCTTCTGCCGACACCCATCAAAACAACACAACCACCAACACCACCACAACAACAACAACACCAACACACAAAAATAACCACAACAAACACAGTCCCACCCAACCCCACTCCACCTAAAACCACTGCAAAATCACATACAGACACAACAGCTCCCCAAGACATACCCCTCCCCAATCACACAGACGATACAACAGATGAGGCTATCTCGCCATCACCCAGTGAAGACGAGGGAGAACCCCATCGCTCGAAAAGAAAGAAAAGACATCACAAAAGCAAAAAACCAGCAAACACTACCACAAACATACAACCACCAACACAAACAACAAAAACATCACAAACAAAACCCCCACCTCCTGAAAACAAAATACCTACAACAAAACGAAAGCACACACAAGAACTACAGACAAAAACAAACACAACACAAGAAAATTACACTTACACTTACATAAACACTGAAAACAAAACACTAATGGAGACCATCACGAACGACCCTTCGGTGAAAACCGAAGGGAAAACTTTCGCCCACTCTATTAAAAATAGCAAAAAACTGAACCTAAAACTGATTAGGGTCCCTATACAAACTTATAGGTCCCTAAAAGAAACATTTGAGAAGGATGTGGGGAATTCCTGCGTGAAACCACTCAACCGCGTCCTTCTCAAATGTCTCCCCACCCCAGACACCCCATCCCACCAGACCCACCCCACCAAACATCTGCGTCCCCACCCCGCCGGAAACCACCACCCATCCAGACAACCCCTCCAACACCCCCATGGAAATCGTGCGGCCTGGTCCCCAGGAGGCGAAGGGTGAGTGATCTCTTTTCCTCTTTTAACTTTTCAGCACCAACATGGCCAATATAAGAGTTGGATGTGTGAACGTACGCGGCCTGGGATGCCCTGGAAACAGGGCAAACTCTTAAACGACCTCAGGTCGCACAGTATGGCTGTGGTAGCCGTTTGCGAGTCCAGGATCCACGGCGAGCGACAGCTGGCCCCCATCTTCGATGACTTTGAGATCTACGCATCTCTCTGTCAACCGGGGGGTGGGGGCGGAGTTGCCGTTTTGCTGCGGAAACACCTGGGCCTCGTAACACAGACGGTACATCTGAACCCGGAGGGTCGACTGGTGGTCCTAGACGTTGACGGTAGTGAAGGTGGAGCCTTCAGGCTGGTGGCCGCATATGCCCCATCCGGGACACCGCGGCCAGACTTCTTCAAACGTCTAGAGACTTTTCTGGGAACGTCCCGCTCCTTGCTTTTAGTGGGGGACTGGAATGGAATCCTAGATGCACGTTGGGACTATGTGGGAGCATGTCCCGATAAAGGGGGGTGTAACAGCCTCAAACAGTTAATCGACCGATTTGACCTGGCCGATATCGACTAGATTTTCCGACTGCGCCACTGTGGACGTGGAGTAATCATAGCGGAACATCTAGATCGTACTTAGATAGGGTTCTAGTTAGAAATAAGGATAGGGACATGTTAAGCTGTCCACAAATGTTCATGGTTGCCTATTCAGATCACAAACTAGTGACCTGCATGGCCAACCTTGATAGAACCCATAGACAAGGACCCGGCTACTGGAAGCTGAACTTGTCGTTACCGACAAGCAAAGCCTACAGTAGACGGATTAGCACATTAGTTAAACAGCACTTGACAGGGGCCATTGTCAACAACAGATGGTGGTACTCTCTCAAGAGGGCAGTTAGATTAGACTCGATAGTTTTTAGTAAAGAATTAGCGTTAGATAGAAATAGAACTGGTAGATAAAGTAGAAGAGGCAATTAGAAGTGGCAACGTGCTAGCAACGAGAACGGCCTTGGACCAGTTCTTCGACGCAAAGCACGAGGGCTGCGTTGTCAGAAGCAAAATACGTGCTCTGGGAAACGAGGGAGCCAAAGCTGTTAGCTGGGCCCGAGTGACGGAGGCAAAAAGTGGCAACAAGTCCACGATTCGGTCTTTGAAGGACCAAAACGGACGCGTGATACTTGAGCCGAAGCAGATGTGTGCGGCTTTTCAGCGGCACTTTGCTCAGCTGTTCGGGGGGGGGGGGAGGCTATGGATTTCGGTCCATACCTCGACGGCCTACCGCGACTCTCGGACAGCGAGGCAAAGTTCTGCGAAAAGCCGATTTCAGCCACTGAGATAGGGTACGCGCTGAGCCAATGCGGCAAACGCAAATCTCCAGGTCTCGACGGTCTACCCTACGAATTTTACGTAGCAATGCCGGACTTATTCTCCGGTCTCCTGGAAGCGGTCTACTGCAACTGGCAATAGATCGGGAGAATTCCCAGTTCTGTAACCGGGAGCGTGGTCACACTAATCAGGAAGGACGAGAATAAGGGGGATGACATAGGCAACTTCCGGCCCATAACTCTGCTAAACACAGAGTTACAGATTTTGGCCAAGGTGTTGGCAAAGAGGCTGGCTCTTGTCGTCGAGAACCTGGTGGGAGAGGCGCAGACATGCGCAATCCCGACCAGGTCCATACACGACAACCTCCACCTCATGCGATACATCATAGATACATGCGATACATCATAAACCCGGCTTCGGTGGGGCCCTGATCAACTTGGATCAGTCTAAGGCTTTCGATAGGGTTGACGCTGGACGGAAGGACCGGTAAAGCTGCTCGGGGTCTGGTTTGGTCCGGACCTCCAGGTGGAGAAGAACTGGAACGAAGTGACGGCCAAGGTGTTTGCACTCACCCAGAAGTGGGCCGAGTGCAAACTATCCTTGAAAGGTCGAGCGGAGGTGGCGAACACTTTTATAGCGTCCGCCATCTACTACCGCTTGACCGTCGTGCCTTGTCCGGCCAAAACGCTCGCCAAAATGGAGCGCGCGCTCTTCCGATTCCTTTGGAAGAGGCGGGCTCCTTTGGTGAGAAGATCCATCTGCTGCCAACACCCTTCTAACGGAGGGCTGGGGATGCCGTGGTTGACGATGCGCAAACACGCGCTCAGGCTGCGGCATCTCTACGTATTTTACGGTGTGGGCCCCGTTCGTGAGGCGAGCCTTCCCACGACTCGTCTCGCTGACCGAGCTGCAGTCCTGGGTCAAGCAAAGACCGAGGAAAACGGGCGACTGGCACATCGAATGTGTTCAGGCGCTCACAGCCCTCTGGCAGGCGGACCCGGCGATCAGTGGAGACTCCACTTCGTCATTCTATAGAGGGTTGGTCCGCAGCAAGTGCGACGACGCGCTCAGTGAAACTCAAGGCGTAGAGGAAGATGAACTGGCCAGTCTGTTCGGTAGGACCTTTCGCCCGGGACCGATGGACAACTTCCAAAAGTCCCTGGCCTGGCAGTGCTATCGAGGAGCTCTACCAGTTCGAGACAAGCTCTACAGACATGGGCGCCCGGGAAGGGACCCTGCAAAAAAGATCTGTTCGAGGTGCGTGCGAGACGAAGAAACCGTCGCGCACGCATTCATACACTGCCCGGGCGTCACTGACCTGTGGGGCTATGTAGAACGACTATTGTCGCGGGTGGGACCAACCGAGTCCATTGTCATGATCAAATCGCCACCCTCCTTCAAAACTTCAAAAACGAAGGAGAGGCGGTTTTCCTTTGTGTGATAGCTATGGCGAAAGAGGTTGTATGGTGGACAAGGTTGAAAGGGCTGAGGTCAGACACCTTTCTCTCCGGCCAACAACTGATTCTTTTTTTCAAATACCACTTTAGAAGAAGAATCAGGATGGAGAGAGAGGTGCTGTACCCCAGCAAGTTTTATGAAAGGTGGGTGAAAGTGACGAGAATGGCCCGAGTGAATGGGCCTTCTCTCTATATCAGCCTGTAGGTTGAGGAAAAGGAGGAGGAGAGTACAAACTCTTCGTACTCCTGGAGATGAGGGTTGCACATTTTTTTTTCGGGGGTATGTGTTACCCATATAAACTGTCTCCCTCTATTGGGAAAAATCGACTAACTTTTTAAATTCCATTTGTGATAACATTTTACACGTTTTTATTGTATGTAAACTTCCCCCTTTGTATTTGTCCCCTTCTTTTGTGCCCCTGTGGCTAATAAAGAAATATATATATCTATCTATCTATCTATCTGTCCCAGTGTAACCGGATACCGAGAATTTATGCACTTACGCTGTACACTTGCCCCCCCCCCCCCCCCCCAGCCAATATTACACTCCTACATTATTTTATCATATTACATCACTCTTTTGTTCTTTCTACTTTCCTTCTCTGACTTCAACGGTACCATCACCTTCGCCGTCGGTGGTAATGGTGATGGTGGTGGTTTATGTGGGAGGGGAGGATAGCGTTGTCGGAGGTAATACGGTTGTTTAGTTGTTGGAGGTATTGGTGGTGGTGGTGGTGGTGCTGTAGTTGGTGGTGATAGTGTGTGTCTGTAGTTGATGTGGTGTTAGGGAGGGGGGGTTCAGTCAAACGATGGATGTGGACATTCAAATTTACTGTCCATCCCTTTCCTCTCCAACCCTACCCAATTCCAACGTCCACTATGCACCCTTACAGTCTTTCACCCATATAAAACCATGCGCACACACACACACACACATACACAGACATACACAGACATGCACGCGTACGAAGGTCAGCTGAGAAGTTCACAGGCTGACCAAGATACTCTCTTAGAATGACTAAATGAGGTTTATTTTTCAACATAGTCCCTGGTAAACACCGACTGGTTGATAATCAGTGGATTGGCAGTAGATTGGTAGAGCGTCAGACACCATTCTTTGCAGCATAGAGTTATGGCCGTTTATGTTCTGAGTTCAAATCCCGCCGAGGTTAACTTTCCCTTTTATCCTTACGGGGTTCGATAAAATAAAGTACCAGTGCCAAAAGTAGAAACAATTATGTAACTAAGACCATCAATTGCCTTAACTTGAACATAAAAAAATACATTCAGATTAAGCCAAAACCAACCACGAACTCAAGTAAACGTTAACCATACACCTTACCTACATCCAAGCTCTAAAACCTGACCCAGACAGCTCAAGTAGGAGCTAAACCGCACACGTTCTTCTAAACTATGTCCCAACCTTCCTAGCAAAACAGTCACTGACCTTCACCAATTACTGGTATGGGCATGAAGGATGAATCTTGATTCATGCACTATTAATAAATTCATATTATCATTGCCTGCACTGTTATGCAAATTGGACAGGCCAGTTTAGCTATGTTCAAGTTTGTATACACTATAAATACCTATTAGCTAATAAACTTGCTGTGGACAGACAATGAGTAATCTATCTAAAAAAAACTGGTTAGGTTGATCTTATCTCTGTCCACAGACAAATAAAACCTGTGATGTAACTACTTTGTAGAACTTTTTATAGCTACGCTAAATTTGTATATATATATATATATAAGGTATACCTTACTCTTAAAATTATATACTTACACACACACACACACATATATATATATATATACACACACACACATATACACACACACACATATATATACACACAGATACATATGTATATGCATATATATATATATAAACACACACACACATATGTATATATATATACACACACACACACGTATATATATATATAATATTAATGAAAGAATAAGTATGTATGTATCTATGAGACACCATATGTATACTTTCAATGTTTCGTATGATTTACAATCATTTTAATTATTCATGCAACTTAAAAGAACATCGAACAGATGTGAAATACATAATGTATTGTATTATGGCTGGGTGGTTAAGTAGTTCGATTCGCAACTAGTTGGTTGGAGGGTCATCATTTGGTGACTGTGGAAAACAGGCAAGAAATTGTAACCGACGAGCTAAGGACACTCACAGAAATGACTTCCATCACTGGAAAAAAACGTTGGAACCAATGTCTGACTTCCCTAGGGTCGTATTTTGAAGGAGATAACTTGTAATTTCATATACACCTAATATACGTTTAAATAAAACATCAGTACTTTTACTTTGGGGACTATATATATGTATGGTGTGTGTTTGTGTGTGCGCGCGCATACGTGTGCGTGTATATATGTGTGTGTATTCATCAGAGAATCTTTTACAAAAAACCTGCCGTATTTGTAGTCTTTGTCCATCATCCTTTTTTACTTGTTGCAAGTTCAACAGCTCCAAACCTTCAAAGAGCGGCTGGCATTGGTGTAATTTGTCACATTACAGTTTGATGTGTACAGGCGACGAATCGGCAAAGTCGTTAGAACGTCGGATAAAATGTTTTGTAGTTCAAATCCCGCCGAGGCCAACTTTGACTTTCATCCAGTACTGGAGTCGATTCTTTCTCTATATTTCTTTTCTCACTTCCTCTTTCTCCCTTTACCAACACCAGCACTACTACTACTACTACTACTACTACTACTACTACTACTACTACTACTACTACTACTACTACTACTACCATCACTACTACTACCACCACCACCACCAACACTACTACTACTACAACCATCACCACCACTACCACCACAAGAGTAAAGACATGAAATTGAACCCACAAGCTACATTACCGTAACGCCATCGACTGTCTATCGATATTCCGTCCAATTTATGACCATATAAGTTTACGCACGCGTAACCACTAGTCATTTTACTTTGCACACCAAGAGGCCATCACGACGCCATGTTGCACATTTATCCAGATACTGCGCCAGTCTGCATTCTAGCTGAACAGACAGCAGATACAGCCGTGTTTAATCTTACATTTCCTTTGTTTCCAAATGTATGTAGGTATGTGTGTGTATGTATATGTATGCATGTATGTATATATATTTATGTGCATATATGTATATATATATATGTGCATATATGTATGTATGTATATGTATATATATACATACATGCATACATATACATACATATATATATATATATGTATGTATGTATGTATATATATGTATGCATGTGTATTTATATGTATGTATATATATGTATGCATGTGTATTTATATGTATGTATATGTATGTATGTATATATATGTATGTATGCATGTGTATTTATATGTATATATATGTATGTATGCATGTGTATTTATATGTATGTATATATATGTATGTATGCATGTGTATATATATGTATGTATGCATGTGTATTTATTTATATATATATATATGTGTGTCTGTGTGTGTATATATGTATATGTATATATATATATTTGTTTCTACTTTTTGGCACAAGGCCAGCAATTACCCAGTACATTACTGGTACTTTATTTTATCGACCCCGTAAGGATGAAAGGCAAAGTTAACCTCGGCGGGATATGTATATATATATAATGAGAAAGAGTGAGAGAATGTTTATATGCCTGCAAAGCTGTATATATATATCGACCCACACACGCACAGGTATCTTACATGTGTGTGCATGTGTGAATATCATTATGTTGACACAGTTTGAAAAAAGGGGAATGATGGGGCATGTAGAAATAGCCCCCCCCCCCCTCTACCTAACGCTGTGGTTCGACTAAGGGAGATTGATAAAATTAAGTGCCACACTTTTTAAAAAGAATACTGTGGTTAATTCGATAGACTATAGTAGAATTTGAACTCTCTTTATCAACATAAAACCACAAACTAGTATATTACAGAACATACTTCAAACAAACAATGTAATAGAAATTGCAGTGTGGAACGTGAAAATTGTATATTTTGAGGCTCAAATTATTATCGGCCACACAAGTACGACACTTTCTCCATGGTTAGCCATGCATTTACAAACAAGGAACGATCGCCATACCTCATAATAAGTTGACAATACCATAATCCTATATAGACTTCCACAAAAATAGAAACCTGGGAAATGGGCCTTATTGTCTACAAACACACACCTTATATACATATATTTGTGTGTGTGTATATATATATAAATTAACTAAAAAA
>OZ024760.1:3941540-3944040 GCA_964016885.1 Eledone cirrhosa | reverse complement strand
TGCAATGCAGATATCGGATAAGTAGCACTCTACAGTTTGTAAATAATATAATATATTATATACATATTATATACATATATATATATATACATATATATATATACATATACATATATATATATTTTTTTTTTAAGCGATCCACTTTCGTCAAATCGGACCGAGGAAACAATGTTTCCGTTGGTCTTTCCAATTGCTAATACTATCTATCGGTCGCAACTCCAGGTAGAAGGAGCAACGTGAAATAAAGTGTCTTTCTCAAGGACATAACGCATCGCCTGGTCCAGGAATCGAACTCACAACCTCACGATTGCGAATCCAATTCTCTAACCACTCAGCCACACGCCTTCACAATATATATATATATATATATATATATATATATATATATATATATATATATACATATATATATATATATATATATACATACATATATATATACATACATATATATATATATATATATACATATATATATATATATATATATATATATATATCGTTTCTGAATTTGTTTAGCAAGATTCTTTATCTGAAATCGTGTGTTGAAACCGATATTGTTATACTTTGGGAGGGTCATGTTGCCAATAAGAAACACACGCACCAGTTGTTTCACTTCAATTTATTATATATTTATAAATTTATAAATTTACAAATTTACAAATTTACAAACTTATAAATTTCTGGTTGGTTGGTTGGTTCCACAACCAGATAGTTGTTTATATATATAGTCATAGTCCTTTCGTCACACACTCTGTGACCTCTTCAGTGACTGGGGATGCCTTTCTTCGTTTCTGTGCCTTTCCTTTCTTCTATCCTACGCCATTTTGTTTCTGTGTGTGTGTTGTGTGCTCAGTTTGCGCATGCGCCACATCCGGGTGTCTGTGTGTGTTTGTGTTCATTTTTCTATTTTTATATTTATACATATATATATATATACATATATATATATATATACATATATATATATATACACACACACACACACATATATATACATATATATATATATATATATATATATATATATATACGTGGGAAAGTGAAAAATCGGAGAATAGACCGTTAAAACATGTTTATTTAAAATATCACCTACGTACGTTTCGCCCAGTTGGGCTTCTCAAGGGCATAAACAATCACAAGTGTTCCTTATATAGTTCGAAAAGAGTTTTGGGGGTTAAATCCACATCAAGATTCATTGCTCGCAAAAATATCTTGTTTTGATTTTGCAGCAGGTCAAGGGAGGTAACTTTGGCCGGTGTTAGGGCAGTCTTTCCCGGATAATTTTTGGTATGCAGGGATTGTTTTCTGGGTGTTATTTTGCTGCGCCTGCCCGCCGGGGTGTTAAGACTTGTTGCAGGGAGATCCAGTGTGCTATTTCACTCTTCATTCTTAACCCATCTAAAGAAGGATATTTTTAAGCGATGTGTACAACTTATCGCTGTTTCAGCTCTGCTGTTGATGAGCTCGTGGGGTGCAGTTATGATGTGGTAGAGCTCCATGAGGCAAAGATCGCATTTCCTCTTGAAGTTGTACGGTGCAGCCCTGTCGACAATCTCCCAGTGCGTGGAGAAGCTAATGTTTAAGTCCTTTAGTGATGTGATGTAGTCCGCGAGCGAGGTGGAGTGCCTTAGTTTTCTATTTGTGAAAGAGTGGAGATGTGTTCGAAACCTAATTTTGAACGGGCCGGAGGTGGCCCCTATATAATGTTTAACGCTATTGTGGCTAGTAATAGTGCATCTATATATAACCAAGCAGTATCCTCTAAGGGGGCACCGTCCTCTGTCGCGGCAGTTGCAATTTCTGTCGCTGTTCCGTCTATTTCCCACGATAAGGCTATCATTGTTGCTGCCTACGTTGCTAGCTGCGCTACCGCAGCTGTCGTTAGCACAATTACAACCCACAGCACGCGGGATGGTGCGATTGTTATTCCGCACGCCATGTTTTGCATGCTCCCCAGTCACTTCGCGGTCATTCTGGTTGCGTCTGCGGATGCCGTTGCCAACACTATTGGATGCTGTCAGGGAGTTGTTAAGGCCGATACAGTTATTGTCAGGTGTAGGTGCGTCTGCGTCGAGGTGCTGTGTCTTGGTGATCTTACTGTGGTTCGTTGTTCCTATGATGTCTGCTAGGTTAGGAGTAGTAGAGAAGGATATTTTTATATTGTTTCTATTAAGAATTTTTCAAGGACACGTAATCGCCACCGTAACGTCCTATGGTTCCACCCCCCCCTACTCTCGAAGTGTGGCCTCCAACATACCCCGGATATCCTTCGAAGCCTTAGAGAAGAACTTCCCACCCAACCATAGGTATAGAAAAATTCTTAATAGGAACAATATAAAAATATCCTTCTCTACTACTCCTAACCTAGCAGATATCATAGGAACAACGAACCACAGTAATGGTTCCGTTGGTCTTTCCAATTGCTAATACTATCTATCGGTCGCAACTCCAGGTAGAAGGAGCAAGGTGAAATAAAGTGTCTTGCTCAAGGACACAA
>OZ024760.1:3934040-3936540 GCA_964016885.1 Eledone cirrhosa | reverse complement strand
TTAACTAAGCAATTGTTATTTAACGGACATTTAGATCTATCTCTACAGTTACATTTGTTAACTTGGATATTATTTATGCTATTATCGGTATTTTGGCTAGGTTTTAAATTCCTATTATTTATTCTATTAATATTTTGTGCTAAATTTTTGGTGGATGAGTAGGTTAATTTTATAGTATGTCTATTGAAAATTGAGTGATACCTATGTGTTCTAGGGAAGCGATTATCAAGAGCATTAAAAAATAGTTTAGCGATGTGGGTTTTAATGTTTAGTGAGAAAGGGGGGCAAACCATATATTATTCCTAGTTCTATTTCTTTTTTGGCTTTTGGAATTATTGTAATGCTTTTTATTATAGTTGTTAAAGTTGTTGCCGTAATTAAAATTGTTGTTATTTTGGTTAGTTTGTCTATTATTATCTATGTACATACTTTTATCACTATATCCTGCTCTAGCTAACGCTTCATTGTAATACTGGGCTTTTTCGTCGAAAATCTTTTTATTAGATGAGATTCTAGAGATACGATTTTGAACAGAGTTTACTATAGTATTTTTAACAGATCTGGGGTGGTTAGAGTTAAAGCTGACATAGTTTAAGTTTTCATTCAACTTGTGAAATGGATAGCGAAGACATGTGTTGAGATTTAATGTTACATCTAGGAAATTGACTATTCTATGGTTATTCTCAATTTCTATTTTTAGATTAAAGTAATTAAAAAATTGTGTAATTTGTTTTCTTTTTCTATTTAGTTCAGAGTTATTATTTTCAATAAGTAAAAGCATGTCATCTCTATATAAACCTCCGGTAGCACCGGGTATTTTCCTATGCAGCGAGTTGATTAAAAATAGGCCCACAAGGTCAGTTACCTGAGCTGAGTCGGATGATCCCATAGTAATGTCGAAATTGTTATCTCTATCTGCTCTGGTCCATAGTTGGTCATTAAATTCTATCAATGTTTTCCTAGCCGATAATATAATGTGCATTTCATTGCTAGTTAGGTCTGTATGTTTGAATGCGTAATTTAGTGCCTTATTTAGTAGATTAGGGGTAATAGATGAATAATAGTTAGCGATATCTAGTTGAATAAACTTATTATTATTGTTATATTTAATTTCTTTAAACCACTCAACAACCTCTCCAGTTCCCTTCCACAAGCTCAAGTTAGGTACACAATTCAAGTTTTTAATTTGCTGTATCACCCTGTCTAGAATGTTTTTGCTTAGTTTACCCAGGTCCGATTTTGATGGTGCAATCAATCTGACTGGCAGGTCATTTTCAAAATTACTTTTGTGATCTTTCATATTGATCTTCGGTTTCCTGGGCACGAAAGGTTGTGTTCTGTTCTCAATTTCCAACTCATGCATTATACAAGATGCCTCAACATTCAATTTCTCAAGCTCGGCCTTATCTGCTACCTTGTACTTTTTCCTCAGTTCTTTCAGTATGAGGCTATTATACATGTCTTTTTGCACTCCATAGAGGTTGTTGGTCTTGAAATCTGACAAGACCAACAACCTCTATGGAGTGCAAAAAGACATGTATAATAGCCTCATACTGAAAGAACTGAGGAAAAAGTACAAGGTAGCAGATAAGGCCGAGCTTGAGAAATTGAATGTTGAGGCATCTTGTATAATGCATGAGTTGGAAATTGAGAACAGAACACAACCTTTCGTGCCCAGGAAACCGAAGATCAATATGAAAGATCACAAAAGTAATTTTGAAAATGACCTGCCAGTCAGATTGATTGCACCATCAAAATCGGACCTGGGTAAACTAAGCAAAAACATTCTAGACAGGGTGATACAGCAAATTAAAAACTTGAATTGTGTACCTAACTTGAGCTTGTGGAAGGGAACTGGAGAGGTTGTTGAGTGGTTTAAAGAAATTAAATATAACAATAATAATAAGTTTATTCAACTAGATATCGCTAACTATTATTCATCTATTACCCCTAATCTACTAAATAAGGCACTAAATTACGCATTCAAACATACAGACCTAACTAGCAATGAAATGCACATTATATTATCGGCTAGGAAAACATTGATAGAATTTAATGACCAACTATGGACCAGAGCAGATAGAGATAACAATTTCGACATTACTATGGGATCATCCGACTCAGCTCAGGTAACTGACCTTGTGGGCCTATTTTTAATCAACTCGCTGCATAGGAAAATACCCGGTGCTACCGGAGGTTTATATAGAGATGACATGCTTTTACTTATTGAAAATAATAACTCTGAACTAAATAGAAAAAGAAAACAAATTACACAATTTTTTAATTACTTTAATCTAAAAATAGAAATTGAGAATAACCATAGAATAGTCAATTTCCTAGATGTAACATTAAATCTCAACACATGTCTTCACTATCCATTTCACAAGTTGAATGAAAACTTAAACTATGTCAGCTTTAACTCTAACCACCCCAGATCTGTTAAAAATACTATAGTAAACTCTGTTCAAAATCGTATCTCTAGAATCTCATCTAATAAAAA
>OZ024760.1:3926540-3929040 GCA_964016885.1 Eledone cirrhosa | reverse complement strand
ATAAGTTAGCTATGTCGCTTGCAATGCTAACACCAATGGCTGCTCCTTCCTCTTGGGCATATGTTTTTCCATTAAATTTGAACATATGTTCCTTAAGGGTTAGTTTTATGCTGGCCCCTACCGCATGTGCAATCATTTTCTTCAGTTCATCGTGGTTTTCAGGTGTCCGTATGGCTGTGGTCCACCCGTTCCATCTATCTGTGTGGGTTTTCTTGGCCGTTGAGGTAATGGTAGGTGGTCTGCCTCTTGCTGGTCTTGTAGGGCACAGGTTGCTAAGGTCATATGTGTCTAGGTTATTACTATAGGTAAGTTTAAGTAGGAGTCCCAGCTCACTGGTATCAATCCCACGGAACTCAACATTGCTCTCACTGATCATTTCTCCACAGCATTTCTCCACAGCAAAATCCACGTCAATAGATGGATACAGGGACACAACATCCATACTACCTATTATGCAGTTTGTTAGGTGCCCAGATCGGTTACTCTCGCCGATTCTGCTGAGGAGGTCCTCCGTGCTGTCACATACATCTGGAGACATTTCAATGATGGGGCGTATGATCAGGGAGAGGAAGTAGGACAGTCTGTAGTTACTAGCAATGTTAGCCCCACAGACTGGCCGTGTTGGTGGTCCCGTGACAGGGTCACAGCCCGTTTTATGGTTTTTTCGAAGCCCATACAACGCCGGCACGTCATTGTTCCAGGCCTGGAAGTTGTTGGCAGTCCTTTTGTTGGGCTGCATTATATTCGTCCACATCACCATATGGGCATTGAGGGCTTTTTCTCTATCCTCATGCTCCTGTGGTGTTACCTCTCTTGTGTTAGTGATGTGGGATTGCATTGCCTGGATGTAGTTTGGCAGGCTGTCAACCGACATTCTGCCAGACTTGTCTGTTGGAAAGCATGCTATCTCTCCATTACGCGAGCGCTGCACGAGCTTACGCAAGCCATTTGCAGATTTTTCTCCCAGTTGCTGGGCCTCCATTCTATTATGCTTCTTGCTATACTGTTCTATAATATTTCTAAGTTCGGATCTAGCTATACTAAATTGTGCTTCTGTTTGTTCATCGACCTGCGACGGCAATTGCGTGCGTTTGTTAAATGGTAAAGTCGTGGCGTGGACTCGTCGCAGGTCGAACGACTTATCGGAGGGATTATAAAAAGTAGAGTTCCAGGCTGCTGCTTTATGTGTACTAGTGCTATTGTTATTGTTAGTTGTGTTGTTTCTATTTCTATTTCCACCAACAGCCTCATGGTTGTTTCTATGTATCTCATAATTACTCCTGTCTCTTTCCACTGGCTCATTGTTATTATCTACTCTATTTTGTGTGTCTGTGTGTTCGTCTTGGTTATTTTCTTTGTCCATAGTCTCCCTTCTCCTTTTAATCTTATTACTTTCCCTTATTTCTGTGATTTCTGTGCTACTGTCATCACTTGTTTTCTGTGTCTGTGTGTTTGTTAAAATTGTGGTGGTGGTGAGAGGCATTGAATGTGTGTGTTGTTGTTGTTGATGTGTGCTGTTGTTGATGTGTGTTGTTGTTGATGTGTGTTGTTGTTGTTGTCTCCGTGTGTGTTATTATTGTTGTGTGTGTTGTTATTCTTGTTTGTGTGGGCGTGTCTGTTGTTGTTGTTTCTGAGTATGTTATTATTGTTGGTGTGTGTGTTGTTGTTATTGTTGTTTGTGTCTGTGTGTCTGTTGTTGTTGGGATGTGTGTTGTATATGTGTGTGCGTATGTTGTTACTTTTGTTTTTGTTTTTGTTTTTGAGACTCCAACGTAATTTTGTAAATGAATTTTCTATTTCTGACAGACAACTAATCATATTTACCTTCTTGAATGTCGCAAATTTCGGTGGTAGAAGTAATACAGATAATTCATCAGGGTCTATTGCCGTGTTGCCGTATATATTTGTGTTGTTGTTGTTGAACTCATCTGTTAATGAGGTGTCGGCCATATTTATACCGTCAATTTTGTCGGGATATCTATTGGTATTCTCTATAGTATCCTGATTTAGTTTTATCTGCTTAAGCCACTTTAGTTTTTTGTTAAAGTGCTTATCACATTCTTGAGAAATGTACTGTTCTTCAGGACGTATAAGGCTTATAAATATTAGTTTCTCTCTTGGTGTGGTGATCCTAGTTAATTCTTGTATTAGGTTACGCTTATGTTTTTCTTGATGACATAAATGACATAAATGGGACCTGCCCCTTGTATAGGAGCAAATTTTGGAATAGAATAGAAAGAACTAGGAACAAGGCCAATAGAATAAACTCATGGTATGATAGCAATAAATACCAGAGTGTAATGTTCATCAATACAACCCCTAGAGGCGAACTAGCCAACAAATTTAGAAGGGCCCTAAATAAACATAAACTCAATATTAAGATAGTAGAAAGACCAGATACCTCCGTAAAAACACTTATTAGCAAGACATACCCGTTCCAAAGACCCTCATGTATAGATAAGAAATGTATAACCTGTAAAATAAGCCCCCATATTAACTG
>OZ024760.1:3916540-3919040 GCA_964016885.1 Eledone cirrhosa | reverse complement strand
ACAACATACAGGTAACCCATTTTTAAAACAAACTAAAACTCACACACCACATGCACAACAAATAACAAAAAAAGTAACAAAACGTCCAACATACCCCCAGCAAAACTATAACGATAATCCCAGAAACCATAGACAAAACTATAACTCTACTAACAAAACCAAAGATCCCCGAACACAAGGCAGGACCTGATCCGCAGATCACAACCCACACAAAACCTATTCCAAAACCGTAGACCCCTGCCCACACAGAGCCTGTTCCAAAACCGTAGATCCCAACCCACAACAAACCGAACCTCAATACGTCCGAAACTTCTATACAAGACCACACAACAACAGGGGAAATACCATTAGATATAATAATACCATTGAAAAAACATTCCAGAAAAATCATTTTTTAGACCAAGGCTACAGGACTCACGACACCCGGTGGCACAAACCGATTTTGAAAAACCGAAAATAATTAACATTTCAAATACAAACCTCTCAGCCCAACAAGTAAAAATTATCTCCAAAGGTCTGAAATTCACACCAACACCACAATACCCTAACCCCAACGAGATAAATGACGATATCTCACACTTCTGTAGAAAATTACGTCTCACAGAGGAATTCTTTGATAAGGAGAATAACGACGAATCAATTGTACGGAATAAAAGCAGCTACAACCCAACAAAAGGTAGAAACAGAGTTCTGGACAAATTTTGTGACCAAATAGCTACCTTCCCATACCATGAACTACCGTAACCTAAACCCAAATCCAACACGAGTCGAAGGGAATGGGAGATTATACATGAACTAAAAAACAATACGGATATTATAATTAAGGAAGCGGACAATGGAAGTACTGTTGTCATTATGGAGGCTGAAAAATATAAAAATTCTATGTTCTCTCTCTTACAAAATACTAATTACTATGAAAGAGTAAAAAACTACCAGCAATCAAAAATAATGACCAAATTAAACACACTGATTTATCGATACCAGGAAGACCTAACTAAAAAGGAACGCGATTATTTAACAAATTTTGAATACAAAACCAGCAACCTTTACGGACTTCCGAAGATCCACAAGTGTAAAATAATCAACGATGCCTGTAAACAATCCACCTCAGCCTGCGTGAACACACAATACCCCACAGACCTTAAATTAAGACCAATTGTAGCGGGCCCACAATGTGAAACACACAGATTGAGCAACTTTATAGACATACTACTGAAACCAATACTGAAACACATACCAAGCCTTGTAAGAGACGATCTGGACCTCTTAAACCACCTCCCCAAACATGTCAACAACGACACTATTATTGTGTCTTTCGATGTAGTGAATCTCTACACAACGATCCCACACCAATACGGACTAGAAGCAATAGGATTCTGGCTAGAGAAATATCCAAATGAGATACCTGACAGAATAGAAAAAAGCTTCATCACCGAGGGATTAAAATTCATCCTACAGAACAACTTTTTTGATTTCGATGGCAATACTTACAAGCAAATATCGGGGACTGCGATGGGTACAAAAGCCGCTCCAACTTATGCCAACTTAGAAGTCCAGATATATGAACAGTCCAAATCAAAATACGGATTGAACTTCCACAAATATTTATCAGAGAATTGGAAACGCTACTTGGATGATTGCCTCATTCTTTGGTCCCACACATTCCCGAACATTCCTTTTAACCTAGCAAGAAGAATTTGCACAATTGTCTCCACACTGAAGGATTTCAAAAACTTAATAAACGGCATCAATAACCACATCCAATTCACAATGGAATACAGCCAAGATCAACTCCCATTTCTGGACATCTTAATCTTAAAAAAAGACACAAATATCGAAACTGACATACACTACAAACCAACAGATTCCAAACAATATCTGCTATTCACCTCCAACCATCCAAAGCACACGAAGACGAACATTCCTTTTAACCTAGCAAGAAGAATTTGCACAATTGTCTCCAATTATGAAACACGAAATAAAAAACTTCAAGAATTAAAGGAAATTCTACTCGAGAGAGAGTACCCACTATTACTAATAAATAATGGAATAGAAAGGGCTAAAGCAATAGGCCTTGATGAATTACGGAAACAGAAACAAATTCAAGGTACGTCCAATATTCTATCATATATCTCAACACACAACCCAAGAAATGCGGAAGCTTACAACACTATTCACAATAACATCCCACTACTAAAACAAAACCCAAGAATGAAAAAAGCCCTTGAAACACACAAAATAATCAAAAGCAAAAGACAACCAAAATCACTGAAAACATTACTCACCAATGCCAAATTAACTACCACAAACCCACAACCAAGTATCAAAAAATGTGGTCGCTCTAATTGTGGAACCTGCACTCACCTCATTGAAGGCAACACGTATACATTTAAATCAGGACAAAATTTTACTGTAAAAAATCACTCCACTTGCTCATCAGAAAATCTAATTTATGCCATTAAATGTAAAGGATGCAATGAAGATTATATAGGACAAACTA
>OZ024760.1:3896540-3901540 GCA_964016885.1 Eledone cirrhosa | reverse complement strand
ATAAAATTAACTTACTTACATTCATATATATATATATATATATACATATATATATATATATATACATACATATATATATATATGATGGCTGCCCCCTTATTATAGAGTATGGCCATTGCACGAGGAGAGAGAAAAAAAAAATAATAATAAATAAAATAAAAATAAAAAAAATAAATATATATATATATACACATATACATATACATATATACACACACATATATAAACACACACACATATGCATTAATAACAATAATAATAATAATAACAATAATAATAACGACAACAACAATAATAATATACATATACATATATATATACACATACACGCACACACATAAACATATCTATACACACACACACGATAGCAATTAACAGCGCTGCGATCGAATGTGGCTTTTTAACCCAGCCAATGATCTAGAATGTCTTGCACAGAGTCGGCAACCAAAACATTCACTGGGAATAGTCGGCTGTGGTTGGAGTTCGTGTACTTTTGCATGTCGCTTGAGCCCTCCTGCTGATTCACATTCTCTACCACATGTTTGGCAAGCATGATGAGTAGCATCTCCAACAGCAGCCTGGTAGTCAACCACTGGTCTTACTTTATGACTGCGAAGATGACTTTGCTTAGGCAGAGTCTCGCACAGACGCTGCATGTCAGCACCTTAGGAGGACCCTCGCCGTCTGGAATTGCCCTTCCTCACATCCCGCTTTACTTTTTCGTATGCGATTCGAGATGCCTCAAAGCAACTTTTCCCTCATATACAGTCTTTTTCCATTTATTACGACCAGCAACAATATTTTCCCATGTTCTATATATATCCACAAATTGTTAATTAAATATTATACACACAAAACCACGTCTCCTTGTTACATTCATACACACTAGTATTTTGCTATAATTGGTGACCGCGACGTAATACGAACACGCAGCCGTTCATTGTTATAAGTGGTGACCCCGAAAAAAGAAAAAAATAGCAGAATCTGGTGTTGTGTGAGTAACATTACGAATACACAGCAAAATTTTATTGACAAACTATGAAAATACGCAGTCAAAGAAACGAACACACCACGCACATGTGAAATTCGCGTTCAGACAGACTTTTTCTCTCACGCATCAACTAACTGTCGCATTTCACGATATATATATATGTTTCTCGTTTCTTACAACGAACACTTTAAAAACAAACAAAAAAAAAGAAATTTGATTTTTTTTTTTTAAACATTTCAACAGGAACATTTATTTTGGATGAACCTCAACCATTGCCTTTTTTTTCATCGTTTTCTTCATCGTTCAAGTTTTTTTCAAAGAACACACCAAAAATTAAAAAAAAACAAATTGAACTCGCCATATTTGTTATGCTAAGTGAAGCCTTTCTTTCTTTTTCATCATTGTCACTTTTACACACACATTTTTTCAAAATGGCTACCAACGACCTGTTGCACTATCATTTTCGCGCCATTTTCTCGCGCATTAGAAATATTATTTTTTCAACTTAACCTTGTTTTGGCACGTGTAGGATTCTCGATTCACTGAGATAGCCACACGCCAGGGATAACGTTTCTCGCCAAGGATTCTCCAGCCTTAAGCTATATTCTCCTATTTGTCGGTTTAAAAATTTACCATGTAAATTTGCCGTTGAAAACTGCGCATTTATTCAGAATGCTTATTTCTTTGGTCGCTGGCCTCTTGACCCTTCCAGGTCAACGCATTCTCAACATCGACCATCAACTTCGGCTGTTATTTCTAGCACTTTGCGCAACTCATTTTTTCCGAAAAAAAATTTTTTTACTGTGAATTTAAACATCGAATACGCTCACTCCGCGAGACAATAACATCAACAGCAACACAACTTCATCAACAACCAAAACCAGCAGAACAAGCCAGAGAATTTATTTTTGCAGCACTCTTCCTGTGAGAAAATCCATTCGGAGGTTGGAAATTTCACGATATACCACAGAACAGAAACCACCTGCATTCATTCTCTGGAACACACTTTCTTTCCTGCTTGTCATGTGATTGCACACCTGTGAACTATATTTTGCACATTTGAACTTTGAGCTCTTCTCTTACTTTATTACATTGTACCTTTGGGTGATGGATAGATAGATGTCCAGTCGTTCTCTGGCCAAGAGCGGTTGGCTACCTTGATATCTATCATTGATTTTTGAGACATTTTTTTTCGTAATTTTCATGCGTGTTACAACATTCTCGCCAGCTTGCTACATACATATTTCATTCGATTTTTATATTTTAAAAATCTGGCGGGAAGTAATGTAGCAGTAGTTGCCTCCATTGTTGTTACACTCACATCCCCAATAGATTAACGCTCTCAAGACAGGAAGTAGAACCCTTTCTATAAAACTAACAACTTTAAGTTCTCTCTCTCATTTTGCCTTTCCGGCGCCTGGCCTTCGCCTGGCGTCTTCTGCCAGGCAACCAAAACGGTAACTAATAACTTTGCTTCATTCTTTCATCTATTCATTGACATGTCAACTATATATATCCAACTATACTGTTCTATATATATCCACAAATTGTTAATTAAATATTATACACACAAACCAAATCTCCTTGTTACATTCATACAACCTAGTATTTTGCTATATATATATACATATACATATATATATATATATATATATATATACATACATATATATATATATATATATATACATATATATATATATACATACATATACATATATATATATATATGTAAGTATGCATGTATATGCGATTTAACTCACTCAATATGCAAATTAGGCTGCTCAGCCGTTAATTTTCATAAGGAAAGTATATACTTTCGAACGTTCAACTATCTGGCAGATGGGTAAACGGTGCTGATGATAGCTAACAAGCTTGAAACTAGTACATCGTTCCTGTGTCAGTGTTGAACAAAAAGGTGACGTGGTTGCCTTAACACCGTATGGCATAAATTCAGGCTGTTCAGTTTGTTTACAAACGAACAAAGCGACGTTAGCGCCGCTAAACTGATACGTGCATATATGTATGTGTACCTGTATGCATATGTATATATATATGTATATATATATGTATATATATATATATATGTGCATGCTACTGTACGTCTGTATACATATATGTATGTACGTATACATGCATACTTACATTTAAGTAAGTGCCATACTAAGAGTGAGAAATGAAATTTCGTTTTCATTTTGTTTCAATATATATATATACATACACATATATATATATATACATACATATATATATACATATATACATACATATATATATATATATACATACATATATATATATATACATATACATATACATATCATCATCATCATCATCATTATTTTACGTCCGCTTTTCCCTGCTTGCAAGGGTGGGACGGGTCTTATTCAGCACAGCATCTCTCCACTCGTCACGGTCCTTCGTCATCTCCACCGTGAGCTTCAATGATCTGAGGTCTGTTCTCACCACCTCCGCCCATGTTTTTCGTGGTCTACCTCTACCACGTCTTCCCTCAACTGGCATTTCCTGGCACTTCTTCACCCATCGGTCATCCTCCATGCGCATCACATGTACATACCACCTCAGTCTCCTCTCCCGTACACTACATTCTATCCCTCTCAGACACAGTTTCTCTCTCAACACATTTATGCTGGGTCGTTCACGCACATTTACACTGCACATCCAACGGAGCATGCTTGCCTCATTTCTCTCCAGCCGTCGCATATTCTCTGCAGTTGCTGCCCATGTCTCACTACCATGCAGCATCGCGCTCCTCACACAGGCATCATACAACCGGCCTTTCGTACGCAGGGAGAAACCATTCTTCGTCAACAGAGGAAGCAGCTCCCTAAACTTCTTCCAACCCGTCCTTATTCTAGATACTATGGCCTTGGAACACCCTCCTCCCATGCTAATCTGATCTCCTAGGTACCGGAAGCTATCCACCACTTCTATAGCGGCCTCCTGCATTTGAAAAATGTGTCTATCAATGCGACTTCTACTGTCTAATTTCCCTGTACATCTACTGCATACATATTTCTCCCTACCTGTTAGTTTGTCTGCTATCCCGCTACATCTCTTGTGTACCCAGGATCTGCATTGTGTGCATTTTATAGAATTTATGCCACTTCCTTTTCTGCATATCGATCATGGCCATTTCTCTGACGGAATCAGAGTTTTGTCCTCTTTTCTACTCATCAACACTTTTGTCTTAGCTAGATTCACTCTCAGTCCTCTTGCTTCCAACTGCTGTTTCCATAGCCATAATTTATTCTCTAGCTCCTCTACTGATTCTGTTATAAGAACCAGATCGTCAGCATAGAGAAGTTCCCATGGACAGCCAGTCTTAAACTCCTCTGTTATGGCTTGGAGGACTATAATGAACAAGAGCGGGCTGAGGACCGAACCCTGATGTACTCCTACTTGTATCTGGAATTCCTCACTAAACTCCATTTTCCTACCCTGACTTTACTGAGAGTACCTCTGTACAAAGTTTGCACTGTCCTCACAAGCCATTCCTCAACACCTAGCTTCCTTAGGGACCACCAGATGACAGATCGGGTACCCTATCAAAGGCCTTCTCTAGGTCAACAAAGGCTAAGTATAGTGGCTTATTCTTCTCTAAGAACCTCTCTTGCAATTGTCTCACCAAGAAGAGGGCATCTGTTGTACTCTTCCCAGGCACAAAACCAAACTGCATCTCATCTAGTTTGACCCTTTCTCTAATTAGTTGTGCTAAAATCCTTTCTGCCACTTTCATAACCTGATCTATCAGTTTTATACCCCTATAATTGCTCCTCTCCAGAGCATCCCCTTTACCTTTGTAGCAATTTATGAGAATACTGCTGCACCAGTCTTTGGGTATGACACCACCATATATAGCCTGATTGATGATGCGTGCAACCAGTTTAGTGCCTACGTCCCCTGATGCCTTCAGCATCTCAGCAACTATTCCCGATGGTCCGGCAGCCTTACCATTTTTCATTTCCCTAATCGCCTCTTGGACCCT
>OZ024760.1:3886540-3891540 GCA_964016885.1 Eledone cirrhosa | reverse complement strand
TTAGGATGTTTGGAAGGGAAGTCGATAGTTACAGTTATACTCTGGTGTATGGAATTAGCTATCTGCTGGATGCTTTCCATTGTGCTACGTTCTAAATCAAACTTGTTAGTGCTCTCTAGTGGGGATGTTCTTATAACTATATTGATATCGTCTACGTAACGAGAGTACATGATGAGGTCTATGGAGCTCTCATTAAGGAGATCTTTAAGTCTCCTTTTCCACCATACCATGAAAAGGTTGGCAACATCACCAGCTATGCTGACGCCAATGGCTGCTCCCTCATTTTGGGTGTAGATCTTCTCGTTGAACTTGAATATATGGCCCTTTAGGGTAGTTTTGATATTTATATATATATTTATATATTTATATATATTGATAGGGTAGTTTTGATATTTATATATATATTTATATATATCTAAATCCAAAATTAAGATAAAATAAATTAAATGAATTTAATCTAAATCGAAATTATGGATGTCATGTCATAATGCATGCGCCATATATCCTGGAAATTAAGCTCAAAGATAAATCCGAGCATATTATAATAACTAGAAATTGATTAACATATAAATATACATGAATAACCACAGGAGATAAATTTTTGCTCGCGTGTAACCACGCATAGCTAGTATAGGTAATATTTACCTTTAAGAGTGATTAACCTTCCTTGTATATATCCCATTAAAGAAATATATTTCACCAATTAATCAGATGGCAAGTCACGGAAAGTGGATATTATTGGATTGTCAACAAGGAAAGTGTAATAATGTCCAGCTATTCGTCCTTACAAAATGAGTTCAAATCTTCATCTAGCCGTTACCACATGTTGTGTCTACACAAGATAGCGGTTTCGTTTCAGTGGCGTGAAAAGGTATTCGACAACTAGAAATAGCAGTCAAATTCTCTTCAACAGAAATAGCTCTACAATTAAGGAGCCGTATATATATATCTAAATCCAAAATTAAGATAAAATAAATTAAATGAATTTAATCTAAATCGAAATTATGGGTGACATGTTATAATGCATGCGCCATATATCCTGGAAATTAAGCTCAAAGATAAATCCGAGCATATTATAATAACTAGAAATTGATTAACATATAAATATACATGAATAATCACAGAAGATAATTTTTTGCTCGCGTGTAACCACGCATAGCTAGTATAGGTAATATTTACCTTTAAGAGTGATTTATATATATTGATTTATATATATTGATATTTATATATATTTATATATATATAAGAGAAGGCCCACTCAGGTCCTTCTCTACGCGGACAGCTAACCAAAAGACACTCCGCCAGACATGACAACTGCTGCAGACTAGCCAACTGCCCCATCAACGACACAGACCTATGCCACCAGGCTTACGTCGTATACAGACTAGAGTGTGACAAATGTAACAACTTCTACGTAGGTAGCACCACCAGACCACTCCACATAAGAATAAAAGAACACCTCAATACTAACGCTTCCTCATTTAAGAAACACCTAGTTAAATGCAAAAACACCGACAAAACCATAACAGTTAGGATAGAAACCAAGGAAAGAAACCTCGGCAATCTTAGAATTAAGGAAGCACTAATTATAGACAAAACACAACCACCAATCAATAATAGACTAGAACTCAACACCCAATTTATAACTTGATAGAGCTTCTAGCCCCATATTTACACACACCCCACACACACACACGCTTACACCTCCACTTATTCTCTCTCACACATACACACACAAAACCAGTTCTAACACGAGATAACACCTATCCCCCACATTTACGAATAGACATATCTTCTCACACTCACACACACACACTCACATACTTACACCTTCATGCATTCTCCCACACACTTAAACAGGCATGTATATGAAAAAAAACAAAAACAAACCCCCTTTAAAGGGAGACTACTCTTTATTCACCTAATCTTAACTCTTTGACATTAGAGATAGAACAGATACACTATACCATTTCCTGTCAGCATGACTTGGCAAGCTATTTAGAACAAAAGGAGCCGTAATACAATATAGTATTACGGCTCCTTTTGTTGAGCTAAATTTTAATCCCATATAAACGGCTGTTATTTCTAGCAGCATGAGTATGGGGATAGCTAGGAGCTGGAAAACCATGTGCGTTAACACTTGACTACCAGTCCTCCTAAATATTTTGAGGTGAAACATGCTAATTTTCTGGATACCTGCCGATGACCACAGAAATTGGAATTTTTCACTTTTTTAAATTATCGTTGCAAAACTTATTTGGGTTTTGAAATTTAAATTTGTCTGCGGAACAGGTTTGGATTTTGAAATTTAAATTTGTCCAGGTATCACGGCTATTGCCAATATGGGTTTGTTTTTATTGATTTATTATTTTAAATCGAGACAGGCAAACTGTATTAATTTAATTAGTATTTTTCAATCTAGGTAACTTGGTCATTTACAATACAAACACTTATATGTTTATATTAGTGTTTATCATATATTAATTTATATTAACTTGTATTTCACGGCTCAGAAATGCTTCTTTCTTTGAGCTAATTAATTGTAAAGGACTGTTTGAGTTTATAACTCTAAATATAGTATATATGTATATATATGTATATGTATATATATATGTGTATATATATATATATATGTGTATATATATGTATATGTATGTATATATATGTATATATATGTATATATCATCATCATCACCATTTTACGTCCGTTCTTCGGAACTGATTTGGCTTGATTTCTACAGCTGGATGCCCTCCTAACACCAACCTCATTTACAGTGAGTGCTGGGTGCTTTTTCGTGGCGCCTACACGTCCACTTTACAGTGTGGGCTGGGTGCTTTTTTTCCGTGGCACCTCCACGACCACCTTGCAGTGGGGGGTGTGGGGGAATATTGTCTATATGCTTCAGCTTGTACCCATGGGAGGTCGGGTACTCTGTATTACTGCATGACGCCAGAGGTCACGGTCGTGTGTCATCGTCTTTGAGAGGTGTAATTGGGTAAGGTCGGCTTTGGTCATCTTGGATCTCCCCACTCCGCGGTTTCCATCGACTTCTAGTGCTCTGCACCTTTTTATGCAGCTGTCATCCTTCATACGCATCACATGTCCATACCAACGCAACCGCCTCTCCTGTACACAGCATATGATTCCTCTTATGCTCAGTCTCTCTCTCAATTCATTTATGCTTTGTCGTTCGCGTATATTACTATTACACATCCATCGGAGCATGCAGGCTTCGTTTCTCTCTAATCTACGTAAGTCTTCAACCTTCAGCGCCCAGGTCTCACTACCATGCAACATCGCTGTTCGGATACACGCATCATACAGTCTGCCTTTCATTTTGAGGGAGAAGCCTTTTGCAGCTAGCAGTGATAGTAGTTCTTACCCTAGTTATTGTACTTTCTGAACACCCACTTCCGCTGCTAATTCGGTCACCTAGGTAGCAGAAGCTGTCTACTGTTTCTACAGAGCCCTCCCAGAGATTGGTGGTACTTGTTTCCTGTGGCTGTTTGCTGCTTGCTGTCCCAGCACAGCTGCTGCATGTGAAGCCTACATTCTTAATTAAGCTTCCTGAGATCCCGCTACATCTCTTGTGTACCCATTGTTTGCATTTGGGGCAGAGAATGGAGTTCCTACCTACACCTTTCCTACATACTGAGGGGATCTGGGTTCTGTTTTCTCGTCTACTTAGTCTTTGTCATGTTGACTTTGAGACCCTTTCTTTCCAGTCCCTGCTTCCAAGTTTGGAATTTCTTCTCTAGTTCTACCATAGATTCAGCATACAGGAGTTCCTATGGGCATCCGGTCTTAAACTCCTCCGTTATTGCCTGCAGGACTATGATGAACAGGAAGGGGCTAAAAACAGAGCCCTGGTGGACCCCAACCTGTACGCTAAATTCCTCGCTATACTCATTGCTAATCCTAACTTTGCTGACTGCTCCCCTATACATGGCTTGTACCGCTTTCACAAGCCATTCATCTACTCCTAGTTTTCTAAGAGCCCACCAGATTACAGCACGTGGAACTCTGTCAAAGGCTTTCTCGAGATCGACAAATGCCAGGTAGAGTGGCTTACTTTTAGCTAGGTACTTTTCCTGTAACTGCCTGGCAAGGAAGAGGGCATCAGTGGTGCCTCTTCCTTGTACAAACCCAAATTGCATCTCGTCTAGTTTCACCCGGTCCCTAATCAACTGTTACTTTCATAACCTGGTCCATCAGCTTTATACCTCTATAGTTTCCTCTATCTTTATCTCACCTTTACCTTTGTAGCAGTTGACAATGATGCTACTGCACCAATCTTTTGGTATGACACCTTCTAGTATTACCTGGTTAACAATACGTGTGGTTATAGTGTGACCTACAGACCCAGATACCTTCAGCATCTCGGCAGCTATACCCGATGGACCGGTTGCTTTCCCCATCTTCATATCTTTGATTGCCTTACTTACTACGCTGCTGCTGACTTGTACTGCTGGCCCCTCTATAGGGTCTACTTGGGGTAGGGTCTCTTCTTCCCATGCATTCTCCTCATTTAGTAATCTATCATAATGACTCTTCCATGCATCTTTCTTCTCAGCACTTGTGAGGGCAAGCTCACCTTTATCATTCCGGATACACTTCTCTCCAATGACATCACAATTCTCTCTGACACACTGCCTCGCAATCTTGAACACCTCCTGTTTCTGGTCCTCACGTTGCAAAACATGCTTGAATTTTCTATCCTCTGCTTCTCTCCTAGCTAAGTATACTTGTCGCCTAGCTTCCCTCTTGGTCTCTATGTAATGTACCCTGCTCCCCCCGTTCTTCCATTCTTTCCATGCCTGTCTCTTGGCCTTAACTGCCTCATCTACCTTATTGTTCCACCACCAAGTCACTCTCCTCCTGCTTGTGGTCTTACTCCAGCCACAGACCTCATCCGTCGCCTCTAGTAAGTTATTTTTTAGGAACTCCCAGTTCTCTTCTACATTGAATGTCTCTATCTGTTCTTCTTTACTGTCGTAGG
>OZ024760.1:3851540-3874040 GCA_964016885.1 Eledone cirrhosa | reverse complement strand
AATTCATATAAGTACTGTGGAATCAATCTATGTACACCAGAATTCATGTATGTACAACGGCGACAGATTTGTTAACATGAGAGAAGTAAAAGATGAAAAAAAACATGTAATTTACTCTATGTTCGTTATATTTCATTAAAAGAAGATTTGTCCATCATCTCCACCACCCCCACCCATCATACCAACTCCTCTTTTCCATCTTACTGACCCTAACCACTTCTCTCAACATACACACCACAGCAAATAAACAAAAATTGAAACAAGCAAAATAACAAGAACATAATTTCTTTTGATTGGATTTGGGGATTTGGACGTGAGGGGGGATAAAAGGTTGTAAAAATGAGGGGGGAGTATTTAATAGGATTGTGGCTATCCTTCATAGAGATTTCCACTGCACAGACATTAACCCTTTTGATAGCAAACCGACCGAAACCACCTTGCATTTACAATACAAAACTGTTAATTTAAAAATGTTTAACTTTATATTAAATCCTTCCGTCATAATTTTTGTTAAATAATGTTTGAAATATTAGCTTACTAATTAGCTTACTAATTAGCTTCCAAATATTAAAAAATTTCAAAAATTAATTGAAACATATGCAGTGTATTTCGTTAGAAATATGGTAACGAAAGGGGTAACTAATAAGACAAATATTTTTATAAACTACTCAAATAATAATTGTCTCTAACACAGGCACAAGACCAGCAGGTTTTAAGGGGAGGGGACAGTTGATTATATCAACTACAGTACTTGACTTGACTGCTATTTTATTTTACCAATCCTAGAAGAATGAAAATCAAAGCTTACCTTAGTGGAATTTGAACTCAGAATATAAAGAACCAGAACAAAGTTCAGCATTTGTCCAATCCACTGCCCTTGTCTACTGAAATAATGTGTTGATAATTTCATTTAATGACCACATAGAACACAGATATTGGGGACAGTACACACAAAGATGAGATACATAGAAAAAGAGCAAATAAGACTTAGTAGAGCAATTTATAATAACGATACATTAATGATTAATACAGAAGAGAGAATGCATGTATAAACCCATAACTTCTGATGAAGTCATAAGGGCACTGTTGCGACATATGTGTATCTTGGGCATTTTAAAACTTGGCAGAGCCTATCTCCTCATAGTCAATTTCTTTCAGAGATAGAGGAAATGAGAAACAATCGACCCCAGTACTGAACTGGTACTTTTTTTTATCAACCTCAAAAGGATGAGAGACAAAATTGACCTTGGCAGGATTTGAACTCAGAGTGCATAGAGCCAGAAGTGCATAGAGCCAGAAGTGCATAGAGCCAGAAGTGCATAGAGCCAGAAGTGCATAGAGCCAGAAGTGCATAGAGCCAGAAGTGCATAGAGCCAGAAGCATTCTGTCTGCCAATTCGCTGCAAAGTGGTTCCTCCTTAAGTTTTATTTGCTTCTCTGTAGAGAAGCAAATGAAACTTAAGGAGGAACCACTTTGGGTAATTCAACACACCACACACTGAACCCTGGATTACTCAGACACTAAAAGCAATGCCTTCTGCCAGCTCTTGCTGCTAGTCTACAGGTAACATGCCTTCTGCCAGCTCTTGCTGCTAGTCTACAGGTAACATGCCTTCTGCCAGCTCTTGCTGCTAGTCTACAGGTAACATGCCTTCTGCCAGCTCTTGCTGCTAGTCTACAGGTAACATGCCTTCTGCCAGCTCTTGCTGCTAGTCTACAGGTAACATGCCTTCTGCCAGCTCTTGCTGCTAGTCTACAGGTAACATGCCTTCTGCCAGCTCTTGCTGCTAGTCTACAGGTAACATGGACACATTTAGCCACACTATTTTCACCATTCTTCCTCTTTATTCCCAGTATTCAGCAACATAAATGTCTGGTTTCATAAGAGGTTAGAGTAAATCTTATTGAATTCTAAATAACACGTATACATACATATACAAATATATGCATAAATATACATACATATACAAATATATGCATAAATATACATACACATCGATGGAGTAGCGACTGGTGGACAGTATCAACAATGGAAAACCCAATGGAAATATTGTTTCCTTAATCTGATCTGACAAGTGACTCCTTTCCTTTTCTACATACATATATGAAATTAAGTCACATCAGCATAGGGTACTGTCCCTCATTCTGTTTAATGAATACTAACACCATAGGAAAACAGGAAGCTGGGGTCAGATATCGTAGGGATTAGTAACTTTCAAAAGATATTCCAGTAGACTTTTCAATTCAATCAACTTTTTTTCAATTTTGCACAAAGGCTAAGGAAAATCCATTGATCAGTTATATGAAGCGGATGAAGAGATACTGGGAGATAAAATATGGCAACTTCTTAAATTTCAGTGTGAGGCAGCTGCACCGGCAGACTATGTTTGAGAAGAAATATGTTGTTCTACCTAGCAAAAACATCTTTCAAATATGCACAGGAAATATATTTACAGTCATACATACATATATGCAAACTCACAAACATTCTCATGTACATATCATTACCACTACCTTCATTTAACGTCCATTTTACATGCTACCATACATGTATGTGTGTGTGTGTGTGTGTGTGTGTGCACACACACACACACACATATATTTACAGTAGGTGAAATAGCAAGATAGAGAAGGGGAAGGGTGAAAAAGTAAATATGTGTGTGTGTATATATATATATATATATATATATATTTTATACTGAAATGATGTTATCGAATAGGACCGATATACCTTCATATATAAATATATATACACACACGTATATGTAGACATTGGTTGAGGATGTACAACCTCAAATAATTTAGTGCTTGCTGCTTAAAGAGCTGGAGGGAGAGAACAACAATGAAACATATATTTATATATATATTAACAGTATCATCATCCCTGTCTTTACATCTGCTTTTCTATGGTGGCATGGTTGGATTGAGATGTTTTTGAGGCAGTTCTTACTGTTGCCAGATGCCCTTCCTATCCATATTTTATTTTCATGTATAGTACATAGTGACCACCTCCACTGAACTGTGGCAGAACATATTGCTTTATATGGGATATAAAGAAATACGGTTGATTTTAACCCTTCAGCATTTAAACCAGACATGTCCGGCCAGAATTATCTCACCTCTTTCTGTTCAAACTGGCCGTAATTGGTCACTAATACTGATGTTAAGGTATTTTTATTAAAATAAATAATATCAAAAATCTAATAGATTCGATATTATGTGAAATAAAGTGTTTACCATGAAAATATAATAGTATATATAGAGTAATGTAAATGATAAAGGGTTAAACAGTATTGCATGAACACACACATGCATTTGTAAATTTATATGTATACCTATATATATATATGTGTGTGTGTGTATATATATACTTGGTGAGTCTGCGGGACATAAGTAGTTTTATTTTTTAATAATTCTTTAATTCATTACATTTTGTTTTTTTCCATATATTTCTTGTGATCTAAATCCTGGAGCAACTGATGATTATTGCCAAGATAAAATCTTCTCTTACCACCATAATGAGCTAATTAACTGAAGCCTGCTATCTATATACACACACATGTGTGTGAATCTCTCTCTCTAAATAAATAAATATATATATATGTGTGTGTGCGTGTTTGAATATTGCTATGCACCTAAGTATATATATATGTGTATGTGTGTGTGTGTATATATATATATATATCATGTTTATATATACATGTGTGTGTGCATGCATAAAAACCTCTATCATATGTATATATGCATATATTTATCCATCTCTGTTACTGTCCCTGTGTGTGTCTGCAGATGTTTCCCATGTCTGTATATATAACATTTTTGTTTATTTATGTTGATGAATAAAGTTCTATAAAATCAGTAGAGCGTTGAAATGATTGACTAAACACCCTGAAATGTAGAGCCCCAGGATAGCCTCAGCCCAATCAACGAAACAAGGAAAGCAGTAAAAGAATACTCAGCTTTCTGTATTGAGTGCTCTTTCTATTGTTTATAAAATCAAACATGTATCTATATTAATACATATGCATGTATATGCACACTCATATATACATTATAATGTCAGACCCGCCTATCTCTAAAAACCCAAATGGGGAATACCATGAAAAAAAGTGCCCCAAAACGGGGAGAAATGAGGCAAAATGGGGAGATTTTACATAATGAAAGCTATATCCATTTTCACAAGAGAAGACATCTCCCACCCACCCCAAAGTGGGTGGGAGATGTCTTCTCTTGAGATGATAACTCAGGTCTATACATAAAAGGATAATTTGCTGTAATTTATGTCAGTAAAAGCAGTTATTTGTAATACAGGTATCACCAACTGTCTCTTCTGTTGCAGTTGTGAACAGCCAATTGGCAAAACTTGTATTACAAATAACTACTTTTATTAATACTAAATTGTACATGCACATTTATTTTGTGTGTGTGTATAGGTGTGTGTGAGTGTATAAATATGTATATATATGTGTGTATATATGCAAATATATATATATATTTTGTATGTGTGTGTTAGGTATATATGTATGTATGTGTGTGTGTGTGTGTATGTATATATGTGTATATTTGTATGGGTGTATATGTATGTGATTATACATGGTTATACAGGATACTATGTTATAATGCAATGTGACAAGTGTGACAATATAAAGATATCACTATGACAACAATGAATAACAAGAGAGAAAAAATATCCAAAATACTGAGTCTAATACATGTATATTTGCATATATATACATATATATATATGTATTTACATACATATATATGCACATATTTATATATATATATATACATACATATATATACACAAATTTATATACATACGTATATACATATATACACATACATATATATACGTACATGTATATACATATACATACATATATATACACATATTTATATACATACATTTATATACACATACATCTATATATATACATACATACATATACATACATTTATATACATATATTTATATACATATATATATATATATACATATATATATATATATATATATATATATATATATACACATTATATATATACGTATATGTACATAACGGATAACAGAATAGACAGAATGACAAACGGAGCTGTATATACAACAAACTAACTATCAGAATGACAGAATGAAAGAACAGTTGTACACACGACATAATAGATAACAGAATGACAGAATAAGAGAATAGCTGAAAGAATGTGTAAAAATATTTGACAAGATTCAATCAGATGTTTATTCTTTAGATCCCTGCCGTTAATCTAGTTTCTTCTTGTTTCAATACATATATATATCTGTATAGATTATATATATGTATATATACACATTTTACACTATACACACCTACAAAACATTAATTATAAGCCTTTATATAAATGCTGCTAAACATCATATATACATTTACATTGTGCACAAATGCATTATATACTAGATATACTATATAATAACATGTATATATATATATGTGGATGGAGGTGAGGTATGCATATGTATGTGTTTGTGTATAGATATATAGATGTGTGTGTATGTATATGAGTGTGTGTGTGTGTATTTACATATATTTACTAGGAGTTGAAGCTTCAGACCTTATATTTACAGTCATATGGTTTGAAGTGAAATTTCAAAATATATCAGTGAATCCCATTTACTTGGCCAAACCTACTAAGCCCCATCCAAATTTGGGGTTTATGAAAACTACTATCATTACAGATGGGATGTTGAGGCATTCATGCATTTTTGACAGGCATTAAGCCAGTGTGATAAAATTTTGGCAATGTTTGTTTCAATCAGAAATTGAAATAAGGTTGGTAAATATGCTCACAAACAGCTGATCTTCAATCTCTGGTGATCATCAAAAATAGAAATACTGGGCAATGATTGAAGTGCATTAGTTCCAAGAGTGTCTGTGTGTGTGAGAGGGAGAGAAAGGACCACCTTTTCTTTCAAACATGTTATATTAACCTTTTCAATAACAACCCACACAAAACTACCTCAGTTCTATGGAGCAAATCATCCATTTACAAGGTTCCTATTAAATTTAGTATCTTCCAATATTATTTAGTTTATGTACATAAAAAAACAAACACAGTTGTGTTGTGTTATGTTATAAACACCATTTTAATAATTGAAATAATTTTAGTAAATCCCTCGAAATTCTTCATTGATTAATTCAAATACCATGTATTTTATCAGCATTAGTCCTTTATGATTAGTTTAAAACAATAGCAATCTAAAATTCTTAAATATATTACTGTTTTCAGACCTTCACAGTCCCATCTTCAGAATAAAAATCATGGTAGTTATGGTGTATTGTCTATGTGCTTTGTATTAGGTTACAAGGGATCATGAGATCATTGGTAAAAATCTTCAATGTTATTCAATGATAGATTTTTGGTGAATTTCATAGTTAATTAGTAGTGTATCATCTGTATGTTGATTTTTGGTTTGTGTTATTTGTAATTAGTAATAGCACATTACAAACCAACATATAGCAAGGAAAACAGATGATAAATAATGATGAGACACATACATATACCTATATACGAAATGTTTAACAGGGTTACCTTTACATAATTGTTTTATTGCATAATATGCTCATAAAATTATGAGGTGTAGTTATGCAATATATATTGCAGATAGTACTGCAATATATATTGATAGATACACACACACAATATATATACACACACACATTCAGAGAGGAACTTACTTTGAATAAATTTCAAGTACCATGTAGGTGCCTCATGTACAATACCTCACCTTATAGGGGTATAGGTGTTCTCTAGATGAATAACTCTTACACGAAAAGCCTGAAGTCTTTACACCAATGTGGTGTTATCAGCAAGACCTAAAAATATGGATGGTTCCACACGAGTGTTCACCACTATAACCATAGCACTGTGTAAGTTGTCCAATAATTCATTTTGTAGTTATTACTAATCTAAAGATGGTTTGATGTCTCACTGTAGCTATAAGTATGGCATAAAATGATGTGTGTGAAACATTATTTTATGAAATAAATGAGCTTATCATATATATATATATATATACACACACATACTCTGCAAACTACAGCTGCCTTAAACCTAGAGCACAACCCAACAAGAGACAGACCCAGTAACAGCATTGACCAGCGTTGCCACTAGTAACTACAAGTTACTCACATAATAACCTATATATATATAAACATAGAGAAATTACTTCTACAAGCATTTCATTTGTTTGAAATTGTCCTGAAGATTTCAAATGAATTGAACAGTTCTATATGCAATAAATCTATACCTTCTCTACTAATGTATTGAGTACCTTATTTAACTGTAGTTCCCTTCAGAAAACAATTCTTAATATGTATGTATGTATGTATGTGTGTGTGTGTGAGAGAGATTAAAATCTTTGATTCAAGAACTGTTTTATGCAGATGATACTGGAAGTTTCATGCAGTTTACAATGAACCAATTCTCCGCTACATTTGGCTTTAGAATAAGCTAGATGAAGACAAAATATGATGTTCACACCTTCATCAGATGAACTCTATGCTGAACCAAATACTCTCACGAATGGTACTAAATTAGAAGTTGTGGCTACATTCTTGTATCTTAGATGGACCCTTAGATACAGAAATGCTCTCACAAATTCAAAGAAACTTGTACAACATTATGCAAGTTACAAAAATAGGTTGTGGTCAGGCCATGGCATCACCATTCATGCTAAAGTTAGTGTGTATATGACATGTGTTGTGATGACCTTTCTATAACTGTCTGAGGCATGGATAATGTGTAGTTGCTTGAAAGATTTCATTAAAAATGTTTGTGGCCCATACTAAAGGTCAGTTGGAAGACACAAACACCAGGCATCAAAGTACTTCAAAAAAGTGTTTGTCTCATCATTTAATCACAGATCATCACTAGTCACATGTGCTGAACAAGGAATATTGTGTCAATGTATAATGGACAAATCCTAAACTATCTTTTCTATGAAGAACTGGAAATTGGAAAGTGCGCATAAAATAAAAAAAAAAAGGTTAGTTTGTCTCAAGCTCGCTGGCTCATCAGGCCAGCGTTCATCCTAATTTTATTGGCATTAAGTGAGAGAGAATACACGACTCTACTCCCTTCATCCCAGTACAGGATGTCAGTTCATCACTTAGTTATCTCTTGAGTTACCACTAGTATTCACTTTCAGCTAAGTTGACCAGAGCAACATGAAATAAAGGGTTTTGTTCAAGAACACAACACACAACCTGGTCCAAGGATTGAATCCATGATATTACAATCCTAAGTCCAACACACTAACCACTAAGCCACATGCATTCACAAACTAAAAAATTTAGTGGTATAAAATAAGTACTAGAGTCAAATATTAAATCAGCTATGCCCCTTAGCCACAGAGAAATTTAGGGTATGTTAGAAATTATTATTATTGTTGTTGTTGGCCTTGTGCCTAAATTAGAAGTCATTATTAAACCCAAACTAGAATGAAATATCAGATATTTTACTAATAGAAATAATTGATAACGATGGAGGTAATGATGATGTATATTCAGACATGGTTTTAAACAGGAGGTCCTTTGTTAAAAAAGATCACCAGAATGTCTAAAAAATGGAAAACATTTATGCCTTTTAATTATTTTGGGAGCCCCTTTGGATTGTGAGGCCCTAAACTGTAGCTAGTTTAGCTTTGGCATAAATCTGGCACTGGGAACAATAGCTGAGTGGATGGATACGCAAAAAGCCGAAGTTTGGTTTATGGGATTTATATATGTTTGTTGCCTGTCTCCCTTCTTTCCTTACTCTTTACTGATATATTCTGAATCAAGACACTTAACCCTTTAGCATTTAAACTGGTTGTATCTGGCCGAATTCTTTCACCTCTTTCTGTTCAAACCGGCTGTAAGGTATTGTTCTCAAAATAAATAATATCAAAATCTCATAGATTCGATATTATGTGAGATAATTAAGTAAGATAAAGCCTTTACCGTGAAAATGTAATAGTAAATATAGAGAAACGTAAATGCTAAAGGATTAACTCTAGTTTTGTTATGGTTTCATATCAGTTCAAGAAAAGCAATTATTTGACTAAATGCAACCTGACTAAATGTGTCATACAATTTTGTTTTGTGTTTCAGTCTCACTATGTTAAACTGACTGCTGGATGGATGAATTGATCAGTAGATGGGTTCATGGATGGATGATCAAATGGATAGTTGGATGGATGAACTTAATTTTTTTATGCTTTCACATAAAATATGTATCAGTAATCAACTGGATGATTTCATATAAACAAAACATCTGTTCAGTAAAAACATTGGCTATATATATTTCAAGTGTTAAACTAATATATTTCATCATATTGTGTTGTTTGTTATTTCTGTTTACTTTTTACATACATACATATATATATATACACACACACGGATTAGTGTCTTAGAGGAGCGAAGACCCCGTTTTCAAAACCTCTATATCTGGTAGAAGGAAGTTATCTTGAAACTAAAGATTTATCTCAAATGCTTTCATCATAGAGGACCGGATGCTGGTATTAAACTTTTGACATATTGAGTCTGCCACCTAAAACAAGAATGCTCTTACCAACAGGCTTCTGTACAGTTTCCACCTACTAAATTTTGGTTGATTGAAGACTATAGTAGGTGTCAGGTAATGGTATTAAACCTGAAACCACATATGTGCAAAGTGAATATTTTAATCATAGTCATGCCAACAGACGCACCTATTTTTTTCATCATCCTCATCTCTATTATATATCAAGCCCACTATTACAAGGTCATGACTATTCTATTTTGATCCCTCCTCAAACATGTAGTTTCCCTATTTTGTAGAAAGCAGGGAATTGGAGAGAAATTAACCTGTCTCTTTCTAGGTTATGTGAACTCTTTATTTTATAATGGACAACAAGAGATTTGAGAGAAAAGATTGAAATATTGAATAAATAGAGTCCTTGTATAAAACAGTAGTTCCCAACTTTTTCATTACTAGAAACTCTTATCTTTTGCAATGTTTGTATATTTAACAAGCTTATAAGACCACCAGAGATTTGTAAACTTTAGGTTAAAAACAGCTGATATAGGTCCCTCACTGGTTTTATGTGGTTCCTTATTTTGAAATTTGCTATATTAAATAGGTATGGTCTTTATATAGAAGGTCCCTCATTGGTTTATGTGCTCTTATTTCAAAGACAGTAGGGAAGAGAGTTTATTAAAAGAAATTAAGCTAGTATATGTATGTATATATATAAAAACAATTGATATGTTCATATGTAATTTTTGTTTTAATCTTTTTTAAGTTTTTATTTTTTTAAATTTTTTTTAATTTTTTTAGTTTTTATAACATAATGAAATTGAATTATCAAATTCATCAAAGAAATTATTTACACCCTCCCCCCTTTACCCCTTGATCTTTCAAAAATGAAATTAATAATTTAATTTAATTTGTGAGATGAAAGTAAAAAGAAAATGTCTCGATAATGAGGCAAAATAATATATCATCATCATCACCACCACCATTACATAAACTTTTTCAATGCTTGCATGGGCTAAGGTAATATTTTTTTTAAGCAGGTTTTCTGAAGCCAAACTCATATCTTGTTTATTTTTAAGTGTGTGTGTGTGTATATATATATATATACACATATATATATATATATATACACACACACACATATATTAATAATAACAGTGTTTAACAGAGGGTTTAAAGCTCGATGCAATGGGGTTCATGCAGAGCTGATATATAAAGATTAAGAAGCACCAAAGAGGCATATTGACTCTTTGGTCCTTCTTAATCTTTATATATCAGCTCTGCAGAAATAATCAACAGTGAGTACACTCATGAATTCTTTGAAGGCCCCAAAGTAGTTAATAGGGGACTTAATTAACAGGTGGAAATAGGTGTACAAAAAACATGGTGGCCAAAGTAAGAACAAGGTGAAAAACATTTAAGGAGCTATTGCCTTTGTTGATAACCAACTGATTCTCTCTTGAAAAGAATGATAGATTGTATGATGCTTATAATATTGCTTGGATCTGAAACATGGGTCTTGAATGTGGAAGATTTGTGAAAGCTGGAAACAAATGAGGCGAGTATACTTCACTGGATGTCTAATATTGTTGAACAACACAACACAAATGAACCCTGAGAAACAGATATAGTGTGCAAAAAAGAAGACTGAGCTGATAAAGACCTGTGATGACAGTTGGGTAAAGAAGTGCTAAGCAATCCACAAGGAGGGAACCTATGGTAGAGGAAGACTAAGGAAGATATGGGAAGAAGTGATAAAGGTTGATCTGGGGATGGCAGAACCTCAAGAAAGGAATGACAATTGGAGAGACACTATGTTGTAGAATACCTATACAATCCATATATAGAAAAAGAAAAAAACATGTAAAGTGATGAGGAGGATTGATATATATATACAAGATTTTTGCATGGTTGTGTGTACAGATGCACACACAAGTACACAGAAATTTACAAACACTATGACATCAATTTTTACATACATACATTTATATATTTAAAGACAAATACACACACATATACAAAAAAATGTCTGCTACATAAATATATAGAGTAGCATGATAATCCCTGCCTTTGGTTTTAGCAACACTATGTAGCTAAAAGTCTTCACTATCATCACCACCATTTATACATATATATCACCAGCTAACAAAGACATACACAAGCACACACACATATATAGACATATGATTAAATAGATATCTCAAATGACACACATACATACATATATGTATTTATGTGATGACAGACTTTCAATCGATCTAGTAGAAATAACAGCCTAATCTTCCTCAAATCACACCCTACCACCTTTAAAGAAGGGTGTATCGGATAATGTAGTCCTAAATACATTATGCACTGGTTTCCTAAATTCGGTCTTATTTGAAGCTTAACAAAAACAAATAATATATAATATATATAGATATCTATATGTGAAGGTGTGTGGACTAGTGGTTAGGGTGTTCAGTTTATGATCATAAGACTATAAGTTCGATTCCCAGCAGCACGTTATGCCCTTGAGCAAGATACATTATTTCGCATTGCTTCAGTCCACACAACAGGCAAAAATCGAGTTGTACCTGTAACAAGGAACATACTTGTCATGCTGAATCTCCCTGAGAACTATGTTAAGGGAATAGATGTAGAGAATATTTTCAATCCTCATTGTTCTATATGTCCACTTTTTCAGTCTTGCATGGACTGGATGTAATTTTAAGGCAGGTTTTCTATGCCTAGATCTCTTTGTGACATCAGTACCTTATTTTAATTATGATCTACAGGACTTAAAACAAATGTTACTGTTGGCATTTTTTTAAACAGTGTCAATATGAAGCTTACTGCAATTGGTATACACATTACACACACATTTATATATATATATGCACTGTGGGCTTCCATACAGTTTCTGCTTACCAAATTTTCACTCACAAGACATTGGTCAACCTGAGGCTATAATAGAAGACATTTGCTTAACCCTTTAGCATTTAAACTGGCCATATCTGGCCAGAATTCTCTCACCTCTTTCTGTTCAAACCAGCTGTAACTGGCCACTCATACTGATGTTAAGGTATTGTTCTCAAAATAAATAATATCAAAATCTCATAGATTCAATATTATGTGAGGTAAAGCCTTTACTGTGAAAATACAACAGTAATTAGAGTAATGTAAATGCTAAAGGGTTAAGGTGCCAAAAAGTGGGTCTGAATCCCAAACCATGTGGCTGCAAAGCAATCTTCCTCATCACACAACCATGCCTGTGCATACACCCAATACATATATATACATATATATATGTGTATATTTAAACAATATAAATTAGTTGTGATTGATTAACGTTGTTGTTATTAAAATATTCAAATCTAAACTTCTTTAAAAATCTTTTAAATATAAGTTTATAATTTTAAATTTTTTAGTTTTATTATATATTTTTTAATTAATTTTTTTTTTTACATATGTAGGACAATTTAAAATATATCTCCTGTCAAGCTGTTTGTTTCCCCCCTGTTATTTGATAGAAATATATGTAAATATGTGCTAGATTTTTTTTTTTATCTCATGAAGAAGAACGAAAGAAAGAAATACGAATTGTGTCCCTTACCTGAGGTAGAAAATGGTTTTAGAGAAATACTCCCTTTCCACTCTATATAATGGTAAAAATAATTGTTTCTACTTTTGGCACAAGGCCAGCAATTACCCACTGGTACTTTATTTTATCGAACCCGTAAGGATGAAAGGCAAAGTTAACCTCGGCGGGATTTGAACTCAGAATGGCAAGGGCCGTAACTCAATGTGTCAAAGCATGAGATCCGACCCTCTACCGATACTGCCAATCCACCGCCCTATAATGGTATAAATAATGTTTTCTAATATAAGCAGAAGGCCAACAATTTTGAGGAGAGTAAAGTCAGTTGAATTAACCCCAACTTCTAGACTGGAACTTTATTTTATCAACCCCATAAGGATAAAAGGTGAAGATGACCTTGGTGGTATTTGAATACAGAATGTAAAGAGTTGGCAGGAATACTGCAAAGCATTTTTTCTGACACCCTCACAATTCTGCCAATCCACCACTCTATATAATAACCACCTTTGAAATAATGATAACCTTTAACTTCAATACTATAGTATATATTTTGAGGGCAGGTAAATGGTTGATTAACTTGACCCCTCCTCCAAGTACTTGGCTAGTACTATATTTTGTAGACTTTTAGAAGGATGAAGGGCAGTATTTGATCTTGAAATGCAAAGGGGCGTAACTAAATACCACAAGGCATTTTGTTGGATCCTCTTGCTAATCAACTGCCCTTTTAACAATAGTAATAATAATTGTTTCTATTTTAGGCACAATGCCAGCAATTTTGGGGGAAGGGAAAGTCGATTAAATCAACTCCAGTGCATTACTGGTACTTTATTTTATCAACCCTGTAAGGATGAAAGGCAAAGTTAACCTTGGTGGAATTTGAAAGAAACAATAATCATAATTATTATTATTATTATCTCTTTATGGCCTCAAGAGTTATATATCGGATACAAGGAAGAAAATGATATTAATAGCAATAACCTTTAATATAATAAATATTTTAACAATATTAAAAACCCTTAGTGGGTGTAAGTTTATGCCTCTCTGAAGAGTATTGTGGTGTAGGGTGGTAGAAGTGGAGAAAATAACTTCAAAAAAAAAATGGTGTTATTCAAAATGAATACTTTTTTTGCATAGATAAGAATCCTGAGATAATGTTTTTTACTTAAAGGGGTGAATGGGTGAGAAATAGGAATTGGTGGTGCTCATGCTTTTCCTAAGAGCATTAGCAATACAGAAACCCTGAGATGCAGATTTTTGCTTGAATAACAACAATCTATGTTGTGTTTGGCACCAGTCACAATAAAGTAATAATTGAATTGTTTCTAATATAGACACAAGGCCACAAATTATAGGGGAAGGCATACAGTTGATTTAATTGAACTCCAGTATTTGGCTGCTATTTATTTTATCAACCCTGGAAATTAGAAAAGCAAAGTTGACCATGGCAGGATGATTTCTATATATGCCACAAGTCCACAAATTTTGGTGAGGAGAAACAGTTCATTATATAGACCCCCAGTACTTGAATGTTCCATAAATTCTATAGAACCTGGAGGGACTACAGGTGAAATTGACTAAGGCAGGATTTGAACTGGGATAGTAAAAGGCTGTAGATAAATACTGCAAGATATTTTGTTTGATGCTCTAACAATTCTGCTAGCTTTCTATTGATTGTATCTTCTAAAACTTGTGGCACGACAATAATAATGATGATTGCTGGCCTTCTACCTAAATTAGCAGTGTGTGGGTAGGAGAAAGTCAGTTGTGTCAACACAAGTACATTCCTGGTACTTTAATTTATCAATTGCAGAAAGATGGAAGGTGAAGTTAACCTTAATATAATAATAGTAATAATAATGATTTCTGATTTAGGCACAAGGCCAACAATTTGGGGCAATAGGAAAGTCAATTAAATCAATCCCAGTATGTTATTGGTGCTTTATTTTATCAACCCCGTAAGGATGAAAGGCAAAGCTAACTTGGAGGGGGGGGGGCTTGAACTCAGACTGTAACTATATGCCACGAAGCATGTTGTCAGATGCTCTACTGATACTGCCAAAGAGAGGCAGAAAGCAATACATTTTGGTGAATGTCGTGTCAGCATTGGTAGAACAGACCTATGTTCAAAGGTATTCCATGCAATCAAGCTATTTTATCTAATGGGTGAGCCTCTCTGCTAGGATTGGGAGAATCTCTTCATCCACCGAGTCTTTAAAAATCCACAAGAAAAGAATATTTTAACCCTTAACACTGCAAACTAATATATCAATCATAAGTTACATATTTATGAATATATAAAATTCAAGATTCAGTATTTTTCTCAGCACAAATGCATCCATCTTTCACAGTAATTAGTCTCAGGAATTATATAAATGTTCCCAACCTCTGCCCTTCTTGACTATTTGACTGCTAGAAATATCAGCCAAATTTATCACAAATCAACCTACCATCTTAGTAAGACATTAGCTATTGAATTGTCCTAAAAGGTGGGATCGTTATAGTTGCTCCAACTAGGGTGACCTAGAGCTAAGGAACCCAATCGTGTGTATGGTAAGAGGATGTATATAGGGCTAGGAGTGATGTGAGGCTACATCAAGGCCAAAACATGAGACATCATAAGTAAAACCTTAACCCTTTAGCATTTAAACCAGCCATGTCCGGCCAGAATTCTCTCACCTCTTTCTGTTCAAACCGGCCACTCATACCAATGTTAAGGTATTGTTCTTAAAATTAATAATATCAAAATCTCATAGATTCAATATTATGCAAGATAATTATGTGAAAATACAATAGTAAATATAGAGTAATGTAAATGCGAAAGGGTTAAATTGATTGAGGGTTGGCTGTTTGTTAACTATAGTGAAATTATTTAAAAAGTTAAATAGAGTCGACAACAGATAAGATTACGTGTTTGCCAATGTTTAACAATGAAAGAATAAGACAAAAAACAGTAATTAATTAATCCATTGTTTTCCGAACGTTTTAGAGAGCAAAATGTGCAAACCAATCGTTGAGAGGTATGCAATTCCATACCACCAGCCACAAAAATGAACCTTTACTCGCCTTGTTTTTTTTCTTATTCTTTCATTATTTAAAATTATACATCAGACTCTGTAGTTTTGAATACTCAATGACATGTATGAGGATATCATCTTTCCACAAACAGATTTCACTTTGCACATCCAGACAGACAAAACATATATTTTGGGGATTCAGTTCTCATAGGAAGCTGCTTTCAAAACCTTGAAATAGCTCAGTTCTGAATCAAAATGGGACCAAAAAATACCTAATATTTAGGGTTTAGTTGTTTTAAAGAGGTTCAAACAGTGTGTTTCTAGGTTGTTAGGACAATAAAACAAAAATAGCTCATCAAGGTCAGGAAATGACAAAAAGTATTATTTTTCATTAGTAATTGATCCTTTTGTTAAACTACTTGCAATTGTCTCAGATTATACAATATAGAATTGTTTGTTTTAAAGTGATTATATTTATCTAAAATTCTTCCATCATAATTTTATTTAAGAACCTTATATACCAAACATTAGATTAATAGCTAGAAAGTTAGTTGAATTTTTTAGTATTTTTAAAATTATAGGTAGTGTCTTTTATTACAAATATGGTCATAAAGGGGTTAATCTAAAAGACTTCCAGCATAATTCTATATAAGAATCTTTGTTAAATTTAGTTCCAAACATCAGCTTAATAATGAGAAAGTTATATTGCTAAACCCCTTTAAATTCTTGATTGTTTTCAAAATTATTTGAATCTAGTTCTTTTTCATTAATATTATAATTGATGAAAAGGCTAAATATGTCAACATTAACTTACCTGTGTATCTTTTATTTTTAGATATCTTTTGTTTATCACTTAGGAGGAAGGGTATTCAATGACTATGACACTTTTTAGAGGCCTCAGATACTGGTAGGAAGGTATATGCAAACTGGAGGCCTGGCCCGAATGCTTACAACAGAGAAGTCTCTGCTAAAGGCACCAATGGCCAGGTGGTTGCATTAAACCAGATGACAGATTAAGTCTACCACCTAGATAGGCCATAGTGTTATTTGAATTCAGAACACAAAGAGCCAGAACAAATACTGCAAGACATCTTGTCTGGTTCTTTAACAATTCAGTTAAGTCACTACCCTGGACTGCTACTTTATCAATCTTGCAAGGCATTTTGCTCTTATGAACCCCTCTAATTTGTTACCTTGCTACCGTTTTCTTTTTTTACTTGCTATGTCTAGAAGAAGGGGAAGGACTCATGGTTTTCGCAGGCCTTCCAAGACCAGTGAAATTGAGAGAATTCCAGAGAACCAACATTCTGGGGGTGAAAAAAATGACCGATTATAGTGGTTAATACAGATCCTAGGGGGTTGAACACAACATAGATGATGAGAGGAGAGACAAGTTAAGTGTGGAGGTGCCATGAACATAGTCTGCACATTAATAGGCCAGTGGTTGGGGTGTGGCTGTGGTTGACTTTATACCAATTAGACAAACGGCTTCTCTCTGGATGTGGTCTAAAATGTCCATGTCTTTTCACCTGAGCTTTGTAAAGTGTCAGTAATTGTCCAGCAAGGAAGTGTGTGTGTGTGTGGGGGGGGGACTATAGCTGCAACATACAATTCTAATGTGTTAGACTGAATATTGCAAGTGTAATATGTCAAATACCAGTAATATAAGGAATAACGAATAAGAACAATAAATGTATCCTACAATAAGGTTTTCGAACCTTGACCTTTCTTGCCTTTATATAGACCAACGACCCCCCCCCCATCCACCTCACCGCATCAAAGAAATAACTCATTCGCCCACAATACATTTATAATTATTTTTTATTTATTTTTCTTAAATTTGTCAATAAATAATGATTAATTCATGAAAATCTAATAAAAAAAAATTTAATTAAAGGAGAGTAGATGATTAATTGGAGTGGAATGAACGGGTCTGTAGGACAAGTTCTAGGGTGCATGTGTGTGTGGAGAGGTGCTACGGCCAAGATAGGAATAAGATAAAATGTCTTTGTTTGATTTCTAATTATTAACACAACCTTGTGTCAATAACATTTTATTATTTTGGAATTCAATTCGCTCCCTCCCTCTCTATTCCCAGCAATGAATGTCATTGTGTGTGTTATTAATTCCTCCTCCCCACCCATTCAGGACCTTGGACCTCCCTGGAATGGTTAAAAAAAAAAAAAATTAAGTAAATAAAACTTGTAGTTTTACTGTCTTTTTATTATTATTATGGTGGTGATGATGATGATGATTTCATGCCAGAATATGATAATGTTGCAAATGAGAGGTGTCAACATTCTTGACAGACCAATCAGGAAAGTAAAAAATTAAAAAAAAATTAAAATTAAATAAAAATAAATAGAAATAAAATAAAATGACAAGAGAAAGAAAAATTTAAATAAAAATGAAAATAAAATAAAACAAAACAATTAGTTTTTTTTTTAATGTATTTTTTTTTTTTAAATAAAAAAATCGTTTCAAGAAGAGTTTTTTTTTTTTTCAGTTTCTTTAACCCTTTCAATAGCAACCCGTCTGAATATCACTACTGGATAGTTTCCATGGTACAGAAATTCTCTCATTTTTTTTTATGTTCATAATTTAAATTAAAACTGATTTTTTTGATTTTTTTTTAGAAATTGTCCTAAATATTTCCCCCCACACAGTGGGGAAGAGCAAAGTGTCTTTCCTTCTTTCCACCTCTTTTCTTCCATGGTAAATGTTGAGTCAACCGTAACCTCATCAATGAGATAGGGTAGACAGAAATAATGCGTAAAAAGCCCATTGGATGGACTGTTGTAATGTAGTGAGTTGTCATTTCCCTCCCCACCCCGATCTCTGCAAAGGTCATGTGCACTGTCTACCCACCCTCCTCTAACTAAAATATATATTTAAAAAAAGAACAAACAAAAAATATGTTCCAAACACCATCTTGTTAATTAAATTTTAAAAAAAAATTGTTTCTAACAGGCATTTAGGGGTATAGTAACAGCCAATTATATAGACCCCAGTATTTGACAGATACTTTAATTTTTCCATACATCAAATGATGAAAGAAAGGCGAAGTTGACCAAGGCAGGATTTGAACTCGGACAGTAAAAGAGCCGGAAAAAATGCTGCAAGTTTATTTTTTCTGACGCCTCACTGATTCTGCCAATATACCACCCCCAAAAAATAATTTCTTACATAAGTACAAGGCCAGAAATGTTTGCAGGTAGGTGGGGGAACTGTCGATTTTATCAAAACCTCCACCCCTATACCTGACTGGTACTTTACTTTTGTTGACCTTGGCAGGGTTTGACACAGTTCTAAAAAAAATATTTCTCATATAGGATAACAGTTGATTATATTGATCCCACTATTTGACTGGTACTTTATTTATTGACCCTGGGAAGGATGAAAGGCAAAGTTGACCTCGGTAGGATTTGAATTCAGACTGTAAAAATCTGGAACATGCCACTCTAACAATTCTGCTAGCTCACTGCCAACTGAGACAACAAAAGCTTAGTTTAGTTTTTAACTAAATACTTCCAAATTCTTGAATGTTCTCAAAAATTAACTGAAACATATGTGTAGCAGGGGTGAGGGTTGTATCTCATGAAATATGTACGAGATGAGGAAAGGGTTAAATATATGACATCTGGTGATAACTAATGATAAAATGGTGAAGAGAGGAGGTGGGGAATGAAAGATAGACTCAGAAAATAAGACAAGAATTCTATGAAACATTTTGTAAATATTTAATGAAGCAAAATTTTCTAATTTACTTCAATATTTATAAATAGTATTGTTTTATAGAGAGAGAGAGATTAACAGACACACAAGCAGCCAAACAGTCACACAGACATAGTAAACAAAGTGAAAAAAATAAACAAAATATCATGCAACCAGTTTCAATGTTTCTTAAAATTTGCATGTAAAAAAAAAAGACACAAACTGTGTATGTGTTTGTAATGTATATATGTGTGCATATATATAAAAAACACAAACTGTGTGTTTGTAATGTATGTATATATATATGTCTATATATACATATCAATATATATAGGCATATTCGTGTGTGTGTGTGTAGTTTTCTTGCAGTGTATGCATAATTTATAATACGTTGAAAATTAAATATAAGGAATTCCGGATTTTAGGAATGAAACTGTAAGATGGCAATAAAATATTGTGTGTGTGTGTATGAAAGAGAGTGTGTGTATATGTGTGCTGAAGGTTGTTCATTGTGTTGGTGTGGTGGTAGAGATCGTGATAGTGTTGATGATAGTGATGGAGATCAAAGTAATAATAATAGTGTTGTTGATATTAGAGATCAAGGTAGTGGTGTTGTGATGATCACGGTAATGAAAGGGGTGTTGGTGGCAGGTAAGGGGGGAGGGGTAGATCATAATAATGATGTTAATGTGTGTGTGTGTGTCAGTTTTGATGTGTGTATAAAGAGGAAGGTGATACACAAGTCTTAGTGGTGTACTATTGATTTGTCAACATAAATGGATCGGCCTTTCCCACTCCTGCCATTATCTCTTGAGTCCCTTGTTTGTATTTCTGTAGGGTAAGTGCTTACTTGTATGCTGTGTACATCCGCTTTATAATAGGTACACAGTGCCCCTGCATTATTGAAGGTGGCAACTAAAAAATGGTTGGCACCAGAAAGGACATCCAACTGTAAAACTCTGCTTCAAAAAGGACACCACAAACTCCTGCTCTAGCAAGGTAAATGGCCTTAAAATGCTTGAAGAAATGTTTACCAGTGATGTCTAAGAGTTCAGAAATTATTAAATAGGTGTTTATAGTTACTTTATAAACCTTATTAATTATTGAGTGTTAGAAATTTGAAAATGGTCAGTTTCAGACAGACACCTGCCTTGTAGGTGCCTCAGTCCCATCTCTAGAGTAATTTACCCAATTTTCGCAAATGTTATTACAGATATTTAACATTCCTGTTAATTCCTATCTAAATGTATCTATGGTATGGCCGTTCACGATCTATGACACTGTGAAGCAATATATACACACATACACACAATGTAAACATGCCAATGTACAAATATGTTGAATGTATGGTGGGAAACAACCGATAGATATAAATTTGCATGTCTCTGTGTGTGTGTGTGTGTGTGTGAAGGAGGGTATCAGCTGATGTATAAATTTGTTGTTTAGGTAGACAAAAGTGACCAAATAACTTGACTAGACAGACAGACCAAGCATTCATTTCTTTTACTTTCTTTCTCTCTTCAAAACACAGAGGAAAAAAGAGAGAGAGAGCGAGAGAGAAAGACAGATAGAAGCAACTTTTGTTTTACCCTGAAAAATGTTCACAACCCCACCTTTCCTAAAAACTATGCTTCAGATCAGTGATACAATGCAGTCATGGCAATGACCAGAGCCACCCGTGTGGTCCTAATCACCAGTATGATACACCTGAAGACTAGAACCCTCAGTATTGTCCATATTTGGTGGTTCACAGAGAGCTTTTTTTTTCTTTTTTTTTAACAACATACAATTAATTGCATCGTACATACAACACAGTACGTTTATTGTACTTTTGGAGCGCACCACGAACTTTGTGGGCCACCTACTGTAAAATGATTCCATGCGTGCATCACTGATTTATAAAGATGACCATACAACTTGCTTTCTCTCGTGTGTGGGCGTGGCGAGCAGTACATTTCTTTTACATAAGGGTAAGAGTTTTGGGGTAGGCGTAGTACATTTCTTTTAACATAATTATAGCCATTACCTGTATTATGTAAGGGTAAAAATTTAGGGCTTTGACAGGAGAAGTAAATATCCAAGTGGGCGGGGTCAACAGCATCTACACTGCATCTCCTAATGAAGCTATGAGAGGAAACATAATGAGCAGTACAGCTATTTTAACATAAATTGCATAAAGGCAAGGGGATGAAAATGGGTGGGATCAACAACATCTATATCACACCTCCCAGTAGGGCATGGTTGTGTGCGGGAGGTCGTATTAAAGTGGGTGTGGCCAGCAAAAAACAAAAACAAAGGATCGGAAACACCTACATAAACAAATAGAAATGTTTATATTATTATTATCTGCCTGGTTCATTCAGTATAACTTATATCCATGCCCACCATCTATGAATCTCTGGAAGGAACAATATTTTGGGGGAAAGAAAGAAAGAATATTTTTCTTCTTTAAAATTTGATTTTTAAATTATATTTTAAAAAAATATGTTTTGCTGTTTTTTTTAAATTATATTTTATTAATTAATTCTATACAGACAAGCACACACATATCTCAGAAATATATGTGATGTATATGTATATGCAATATACATTATGTCTGTCTGTAGTTGGAGATGTGTAGATACACAAATATCTACATGTAAAAAAACACATGTACATGTGTGTG
>OZ024760.1:3844040-3846540 GCA_964016885.1 Eledone cirrhosa | reverse complement strand
TGGATTGATGACAATGAAGTAGCAACCGTACTGTTTTTGTGACCTTTTATCGTTGCTATTGTGGCAGGAGCAGTGCTATTATTTCCTGAGTGGGGTGGTTCAGAGTTGGTCGGTAAAGAGAAGATCACACTACGTGTATCATTGCTGTTGTTATTGGGAACGGAGGCAGCTGCATTTGAGCCAGTCGACGAAACTAAAGGCAACGCGACAGGTGACGCTCGACGTATTTTCAGATTGCCCATAACCGCGTTAGACGGTAGGGATGGGGAAACTGCTGATGCATTAGCTGCATTGAGGGCTTGGAGATCTTTATCAAGGATTTCTTGTTCTTCGTTGTCCAAGATAATCGGTTCCTCGCGAGGAATGCCATACCGTTTCTTAACAGCATAGAGCTGAGTTCGAAGGATACAGCTCTCCCTGGAAAGTTCGACAATACGCTTCTCAAGTGCCATGTCGTGTAACCTTCGCTTCTCACGCGACCTACGGGCCGCTTCGTTGTTTTTGCGTCGCTTCTCCCAGTAACATTGGTCTTTTCGGTTATCGGGAGTGAAAGCTCGCTGCTTCCGTGATGGAATGAAACCATGTATGTCTCCTTGCATTGACATATCGCGAATACTGTCCTCCCCCGAACTGAGACAGTCAGAAAAGTCATCTTTTGATTCACTGTTCACTGGCAAACTGATATTGTTAGCATTGTTGTTGTTGGTGGTGGTGGTGCTGCTGTGGTTGCTGTTAGTGTTGCTATTCATAACCATTGTGGATTGATTTTGATAATAAGAATACCCGTAAGTGACTGAATCGTCCATCATACCAAGTGACACTACAATGAGGTACTACTGTGTTCTTGGAGCACAGATCTCAGGTGAAGCAGCAGACTGCCTCTCCTTCAACATCTTCATTGAATCACAACTTTGGTACAGCATTATTGTTTGAGATTTGATCCACATCAGAACATTGATCTGAAAAAGAAGGAGAAATCATTGATAAATCAAAGCAATAGATAAAATCATGTGACAATACTACACAACACACCACTGCACCATATTCCGCTATGTAACATCACAACATAACAATACCACACCACTATGTAACACCACTACACAACATGCTATCACTAGACATAGCTTAGTGGGTGACAAAAGCCATAATAGAAGACATTTTCCCCCACGGTGTCATGCAGTAGGATTGAACCTGAAAACATATGATCCCAAGGTTATGGTTACACACCACACAGACTACCAGAGGCAACCTGCTGATGGTTAGGTGACCTGAGCCAAGCACTCCCACTTTCAAACCACACCTTAAAATAAAGAGCTGCTGGATCAGAGCTGACCTGGGTCTAAACAAAAACTCCTCCTTCTTTACCTTAGAAGTGCCAGTCTGTGTTATATAATTTTCTCCCAAAATAGAGCGAGGCTTCAAATCTGGAAAATTTGAAAAGAAAGAAAGAAAAGATTAAAGTTAATTTTTATATCATCACTATAATCATCATAATCATATAACATGTGTAAATTGTTGGATGTGTGATGATAATGTGAATGAGTGGCAAAACATGGATGAGCTGAGAGAAAAACTGAGTATAAAAGGAATCAAATGTAGCATGCAAGAGAGAATGCACTGCTACGGCCGTGTGATGCATATGGAGGATGATTGTTGAGTGAAGAAATGCTAGGAGCTCCCAGTGGAAGGAAGCAGCAGTAGAGGAAGGTCAAGGAAAACCTGGACAGGAGTGGTGAGTGTATCCCAGTGGAAGGAAGTAGCAGTAGAGGAAGGCCAAGGAAACCTGGACAGGAGTGGTGATGTGTCCCAGTGGAAGGAAGTAGCAGTACAGGAAGGCCAAGAAAAATCTGGACTGGAGTGATGAGAGTGTTATCTCAAAATGCTGAACCTCAAAGAAACACAATGTGTTGAAGGAGGCTGTGTTGGAAAATAAACTTGGACAGAAGCGATGAGAGTGGCCAAAGTTGAGTGCATGAGGTATGCAGTGCATGGCGATCATCGGCTGACTTTTTGACTGATCGCAGGGGAGCTGGACATGCGTTTGGAAGATTATCCTTGATCCGTGATTTTTTTCTTTTTCCCAACCTCAAGAGGGTCATCAAGGGGATTCGTTTTCCAGACATGGATGCAAGAAGCAATCAAGAGAGCTGTGACATCAGAGCTACAGAGAATCCTGGGAGAATTCTTCCAAGAGTGGATGGAAGAGAAGGATGGGAAAGTGCAATAATTGATCCCAATAGTCAAGGCCTGTCATACTATCTTTTTTGTAATTGACTTCTGGTGTGCTTCAATTTGTTTCATGTGAGGAGACCAGTGGATAAAAGTATTCATGATGGGGCCAAATCAGGAGAATGTAGATGGTCACCAAGCAATTCAAAGCCACAGTCACTGAAATTGAGGACATTGTCTGGGTGAAATAAGACCACTTTTGTCAGTTTTCTTGGGCATTTGGTTAAGGATTTCGAAGTTGCTGTCATCTGAAATGCTTGAAGGTCCATTA
>OZ024760.1:3836540-3839040 GCA_964016885.1 Eledone cirrhosa | reverse complement strand
ACACAGAAGGAACTAACAAAACTCAAGTTAGGCCTTAAAAACACACATTATATATAAATATTTTGATGATTTCTTCCGAATGAGACAGTTCTAGTCCTGTAGAAGCCATTTCTTTATTAAATATTTATACTCTGCTATGTATTGAGTACCTTACTTACCGATTGAACCCTGGATTAACGTTTATATATATATATATATATATATATATATATATATATATATATATATATATATAAATCAGAGCTTTTCCTGATGATTTCCTTCGAATGAAACAGTTCTAGTCCTGTAGAACCCAGACACACACACATTATATAAAGAGAGAGGCACACACACATTATATAAACAGAGGCACACACAGACACGATATATAAACAGAGGCACACACACACAGACACGATATATATATACAGAGGCACACACAGACACACGATATATAAACAGAGGTATATATATATACACACACACGATATAAAAACCGAGGCACACATTATATAAACAGAGGCACACATTATATAAACAGAGGCACACATTATATAAACAGAGGCACACATTATATAAACAGAGGCACACATTATATAAACAGAGGCACACATTATATAAACAGAAGCACGCACGCAGTTCTACGTGCACGGGGTGGGGGTGGCGCATAATAACAAAAGTACACCTACACATAATCGCAGATACAGAAAACTATCATGTTTATATAAATACGCACTTTTACACATAAATACACATTCAATTACACACATGCAATACACACGTATACATCTGCATGCTTATATAAATATAAATCTTACACGTAGGAATATGAAAACAAGACATGCACACAAATACATATATATATAAACATTTACACATACATACACAATTATATACTATAAACGCATTCATATGTACTCAGATGTAAACATACACGGAATGGACCTCCGTCGCTTTCGACGTTGAGTGTTCCAGTTGTTTGATAAACGTGTCAGTGGTCGAGCACTCCATAAATATAGGCGCCCTTTAACGTAATTCTCAGGGAGATTCAGCGTGACAGTGTCATACGACTGACCCTTTGAATTACAGCTACTGTCCATTCGCCGTGCTTCCAAACAGTTCCCGTTTAACTAATTTCACAAAAAAATAAACCCCTGGGTGGGTAGGTGGACTGAAGCCTTTGGGAAATGACTCTTGCTCGAGGTGCCTCTGACTCAGATCGAACCCGACACCTAATGAGTGCGAAGCGAACTTCTTAACCATGTACACATACTTATGTAAACACACAGTTTTACGGGTTTCAATAATTTGACTGCGGCCATGCTAGGGTAACAACACATTCAGAGGGGTTTTTTTTTCTAATCAATAACATATCGATCCCAGTACTTATTTTACCGATTGGTTAGGTTTTTATCCCCCCCCCCCCTAACAAACTTATTTTAACTGTGTTAAACACATAAACACACACACACACAGATATTTGTATATATATAGATATATATACATACGATGGAATTCTGCGCAGCTTCCGTCTACCAAGTTCCATTCACAAGGTGTTAGTCATAGAGGAGATAGGTAAATATAGTAGAAGACACTTGTCCAATGCACCGCGCTTTGAGAATGAACACGGAACCACGTGGTTGCGACGCGAACGTCTTAACCACACAGCCATACCTGCGCCTATACACACATATGTATACACATATACACATACACACATATACACACACAACTAATCTATTTATAGTTTACAAATTCCTGCTTTTTGTTGTTTCTTCCAAGGAAGAAAAAAAAGTGATTCTTTGACCTAAATTTCAACTTACACTTTCACTTTCTCTACTACTACTACTACTACTACTACTACTACTACTACAACATAGATAGCACTACCAGCATCATCATCGCCATACAACTAGCACCATGACCAATACTAATACCACCACATTACAACCACTAATACTATGGCCACTTCAAGTACCACAACCAGCAGTACTATGACCATAAACACCACCACCACCACCACTGACTCCCCTTCGCCCCCCTCTCCCCCTAGCTAACACATCTCCTCCTCCTTCCTCTAACAAATAGTCACTCTTTGTATATTTCTTCCTTCCTTCTCCCTCCCTCTCTCTCTTCATTCTCCTCCTTTTCTTTCTCTCCTCTCCCTACATCCTTCTGTATACATTCTTGCCCCTCCCTTCACCCAGCAGTTGCTTCCTCCCCCCTCTCTCTCCTCCCACTCTACTTGCTCTTCTTATATCATCACAATGGACAGAGTAGGGGGAGGAGGAACGGTAGAAGAGCGAGGAGAGAGAGGGAAGGAGGGACTAATATTGAAAGAAAGAGTAGGAGGAGGCGAATTAAACACTGCAACTCAGCAATGTATAGTTTCTGGCAATGACAATGGTGATGGTGATAGTGATGATGTAGGTGGTGATGATGGTGGTGGTGTAGGTGGTGATGATGGTGGTGGTGTAGGTGGTGATGATGGTGGTGGTGTAGGTGGTGATGATGGTGGTGG
>OZ024760.1:3819040-3821540 GCA_964016885.1 Eledone cirrhosa | reverse complement strand
AATACACACACAAAGATGCATATATAATTTTTAAATAAGGCACATGGTCAGCAATTTCAGAAGAGGGGGAGAGTCGATTAAATCTAACCTAGAAGGATGAAAGGCAGTTGACCACGGCGGGATTTGAACACAGAGCGTAAAGATCTGACACAAATATTACTAAGAATTTTTCCAACGCTGTAACGAGACTGCCAATACACATACACACATAGATGGGGGCAGGGGTCCTACATGGTAACAGCCAAAATTACTCTCAAATCAAACAAGCCTTCTTTGAAAAAGGACGCGTTAGATTAATGTGGTCCTAGGTTCCATGCACATATGAAAAAAAGGTGCGATGGTGACGGTTGGAGCGCCTTTAATCACGCGCCTATTCGATCAGGGAGCAAGCGATAAAGGCACACAATACATAATATCGACCTAGTTAGTCTCACACACACACACACACAATCAATGAGATGGCATACTACTTACATACATACATACATTTCCCCCTAGAAAATTACATAAACCCATGGAGAGAAAGAGGGAGGGGGAATACTTATCAATCAATGAACACGCACACGTACAAAAGGTACAGATCCTAAACAAACAGAATACACACACACTGCTCTAGAATGTTTCACACACACACTTTTGCACATTTACATACATGTATATAGAACACACACACATTTTCACATCCCCATACATATATATTTACACATGCATACAGAACACACAGTTTCACATTTACAAACACACATATCTACATACATATATATATATATATATATATTGACATACACATACATATATACATATCTAGAACATATACACACCTTCCTATTTCTAGATAAGTCAGAGTAAACACAACCTCTCTGTGGTGCAACCAGCAACGTGGTTTCATCTAGCAAATAGTAAACACACACGTTTAGTACACACACACACACACACACACACGTTTAATACACACACACACACGTTTAATACACACACACACACGTTTAATACACACTTGCATTCAGTAGTGGAGGATACTTACACAAATAAAAAAAAGTAGGAGCACATAAACATACGCATACATAAGTTCCCACACACATGCATACATACCCCCCCCCCCATACATACATAACTCCCCCTCACATGCATAACTTCCCGCACATACATAACATCCTCCACCCCCACACACGCATGCATAACCTCACCCACCCACACACACATCCCCCCCCCCCCACATACATACATAACTCCCCCTCACATGCATAACTTCCCCCACCCGCACATACATAACATCCTCCACCCACACACACGCATGCATAACCTCACCCACCCACACACACGCATGCATAACCTCCCCCCACACACATACACGCATACATAACATCCTCCACCCACACACACGCATGCATAACCTCCCCCCACACACATACACGCATACATATATGCATACAACCTCTCTTACACATACACTGGAAGTCACAAATAGCTTTATATAACACATATCTGATCACACACACACACACATATATGTACAGACCTGTACGTGTGCATAAACGTTGCACCAGAAAATTATACATACATGCACACAAATATATATAAGGGAGGAGTCAATGAAGGGGGTCAAGTGGTGTGGTCGGTGGACCAGCTAGAAATAGCAGCCAAAATTACCAGCACTACCGTTTATAAAAAATACAGCTGCAACATCATTAGATATGGCCTGGGGTCTAAACATTAACAACAACAACACACACATTGCTCCAGATAAGTATATATACATATCATATAGATATAGAGAAACACACACACACACATATATATATATACAGTAACACACACACATTGCTCCAGATAAGTACATATACACATAAAAAGCAACACATACACATTGCTCAAGATAAGAATACATGCACATAAAAAACACATTGTGTTAGTAACACACACTAAACAGTTTATATATATATATACACACACATATATACATTAAACACACACACATTGCTCCAGATATGTACAGATATATAAACACACACACACACATACATTGCTCCAGATATGTACATATATATAAACACACACACACACATACATTGCTCCAATACAGAAACACACACACACAATGGTTTACAATGATTTCAACCATTCCCTATTCACAAGCCCCTAAGTGGTTGCTCGACTGACCAGAAACAGCAGTTAAATCTCTCACAAATAACACCATACTAACGTCTTAAATAAAGGAGAACACATTGGATATGAGTCATAGATATCACTGAAAAGGCCAGGGTGGTCACGACTGGAATGCCTTTGGTCATTATTATTTCAAGTCAGGTCTGGTCGGGGTAGTGGGCTGGCGGAATCGTTAGAGCGTCGGACAAATGCATAGTGGTATTATTTGATATGAAGGGCGGTGGATTGGCAATATCGGTAGTGGGTCGGACGCCATGCTTTGTAGCATAGAGTTACGGCCCTTTACGGCCTGGGTTCAAATCCCGCCAAAGTTAACTTAACTTTGCCTTTCATC
>OZ024760.1:3804040-3814040 GCA_964016885.1 Eledone cirrhosa | reverse complement strand
ATGCCCCCAAAGAACAACAGAGAATTGAAACCGTACTCTCTGCTTTCATTTGTCGTCGTTTAAGGCAACACCCTTCCCTATCCCCCTCTTCATCTCTGCATCTATCCCCACCCACCCCCATACACTTCATGATGCAAACGCTACAGGCTTCCACTATATAACAATAATAATAATAGAAACAGCAGCAGTTGTGAGGTGGTGGTGGCGGTGGTGGTGGTGGTGGTGATGTGCCGAATTCTCTCTCTTTAGGTCACTGGGTCACCTTTAACGATATAGTTCTATTTCCTGGTGGCTGGTGCGCTGTGCAAATTGTGCGTGTGTGCGTATGTGAATCTATCCGTATGTATGTAGGTATGTGTCTCAGTATGTGTATGTATCCGCATTTATGCAAGTGAATGTGTATGTGCGCCTATTTATCCGTATAATATATAAGTTCATTTATTTCTATTTATAACCAGAGTGTGATGGGGTGCAACCACCCTTCCCAGTTGCTGTATTTAACATTTCGTAACTCGGATAACAAGACAAGAGCACACACACACACACAAGGCTCGGCTGAAAAATTAATACGCTGACCAAGATACTCTCATGGAATGACTAAATGAGGTTTATTTTTCAACATAGACTCTAGAAAGAAACAATGCAGTTATTTACTAAGAAGAGAAATTAATGCATGCAAGATTTCACAGCTCTAGCATAGCATCTTTCCTTCATAGTCAGCCTACGAATTCTTCAGCCTCTCCTCGTGTGTGTGTGTATATATATATATATGAAGGTGTCCCAAAAAATGTGTACACACTTTGATTACCTGTACAGGCAAAATTTATTAGAATTGTGAGTGAAATTGGGTAGACGGATACTGCGTGGAAGCCTGTCTAACAGTCACGCCGAGAATTACGTTATGGGTGCATGTGGTTGGAATACTCAGCTACTTTGTACTGTAACTGTACGTGCATTTAATCGGTTGATCGATCAACAGGACGCTCGGACGTCGTCCTCGACAGGAGAACCCATTTCTGTATTAAATTATATATATATATATATATATATATATATATATATATATGGGTACATATGTTTCTGGGGTCCAGGACGGTATATTGGCGGAATTGTTAGGATGTCGGACAAGATAGATAGATGCCTTACGGTATTTGTTTCGGGTTCAAATCCCGCCGTGGTGTAATAAATAGGTTGGTAGACTTAAATCCGTCACCTGGTTTAAAAACACCACCACCTGCTTTTAAACGGGGTTCACTCCGTTGCAAAACATTCGGGGCTCCCCCGTCTTTGGGTTTTTTAATACCTCCTCACCTCACTCTCTCCTTTCCCAATCACAGCGGCCCTGGAAAGGTCACGAGCACTGTTCTGCCCGCTCCCTCACAAAACAATAACTATATATATATATATATATATATATATATATATACGTGAAGCATACATATTACAACAACATCGGTTTGGGAGTGACAAGCAGGAGTGGTGTATTACGTGAGTGGAGGGAATGTAATACACGGTGTGTATATATGAAGCTGTGTGTGTGTGTATGTGTACAGGTATGCGTGCGTGCGTACGTATGGCGGAGGAAATTATGTAGAAGGAATTGGTCAATGTGTGTGTGTGTATATGTATGTTTGTGTGTATGTATGTGTGTATACAGAGTGAGTGAGATGGGGGGGGGGTATTGAAAAGCCTAATAGTACAATAGAGGTAGGAGTTGGGAGGAGCGGGAAGAGAACTGCGAGGAAGGGGAGGGGAGGTATGAGGAGAGTTGGGAAGAGGAAGGGGAGGAGGAGGAGGAGGAGGTAATGGTGATGAAGGAAGAATGGAAAGACGAAAGTAGGACGAAGGACGAATACAGAATCAATGTTTCTCAACACAACCACTATCATCATCATCATCATCACAAAAATAACAATAGCAATAACAAACAACAAAACAATCAACAGCGCAAAGGGGGCTTCTAGATGTTTGCGTGATCTACTTGAAATAGCAGCTAAATTTCCCTCAAAACACTCCAAAGCACTTAATACGGAAACAACTGTATATAATGTATTCTGAGATTGTCCCTCCAACCCCTTATGTTTTTTGTTGTTTTTTTAAATAAATACTTTATATTATGTTGTGTTATAAATGCTTTTGAAAGTATAATTTAATAAAAAGAAAGGGGGTGGTGGTAAATAATTAAATTTACTGAATCCATAAATAAGCCCTACATTAAAAAAGAAAAATAGGTCGGAAAGATGGCAGTGTTGCGGTATTCATGCATTTCCCGGGGCATTTATTTACACAACAGCTTTATTTAGTAACTGTAGCGAGAAATTGGAATACAATTGAATAAGCTTCTGAGAAATGCAAGGAAGCATGTGATGTTTTGACATTCATGGCTTTTCTTGTCTTTATTTAACAAATCTCTCTCTCTCTCTGTATATATATATATAGAGAGAGAGAGTGAGAAGGGGAGAGGGGGTAGATAGATAGATATATTAAACAACGTTGAGAAAATGAAAAAAAGGGTTAAAACCAGAATTGAGACCACGGCGTCAGTGGTTCAACTCTATGAGGAGGTAAGAGAGTAGGGCCTGTGGGAGAGAAGAGTAGGGAGGGACAGAAGCCCCCACCATCATCTCCTTTACTGGATGGTGGTAGAAAAGAAGATATGAACTGAGAAGTTGTGATGCTCGTGGCTTTTTCTTTTCAAAAGTATTAAAACTGGTGAAAGTGAAAGTGAAAGTGAAACAAGGGTTGAACTAGCTTCAATACTACTAATAATAATGATCGTTTCTACTTTTGGCACAAGGCCAGCAATTATTCCAGTGCATTACTGGTACTTTATTTTATCGACCCCGTAAGGATGAAAGGCAAAGTTAACCTCGGCGGGATTTGAACTCAGAATGGAAAGGGCTGTAACTCTTTGCTGCAAAGCATGGCGTCCGACCCTCTACCGATACTAATAATCATAACACACACCCACACACACTTTAATTACTTGTACAGGCAATATTTACCAGAATGCTGCTGAAGTGTGTATATATTTTTGAGACACCCTGTATGTATATATATATATATATACATACATACATACAGGGTGTCCCCCCAAAATATATACACACTTTAATTACCTGTACAGGCAATATTTATTAGAATGCTGTTGAAGTGTGATACACTTTTTGGAGACACACTGTGTGTGTGTGTGTGTGTGTGTGTGTGTGTGTGTGTGTGTGTGTAATGTGGTGAAAAAGACAAAAACAAAATACTTAAGATGTTACTTATGATGATGATGACGTTAATGGTGACTACGACGACGATGATGCAACTTTCCTCTCCTCCTCCTCATCCCCTATTGTCATACATACATACTTCCACGTGACCCACATTTTCTTTCTCTAGTTGTATATCATCCCCCCCCCCCCGCCGCCGCCACCTTCTCTCTCCTCTCTTCCTTCACTAATTCATCACCATCATTCTCCCCCCCTCCCTCTCTCTACCTAGCTCCCACCACCACCACACACATTTGTTGTAAGTTATGATATTGTTTTTGATTTGGGAATTTTTCTTCTCTTCTCCCTAATTACAATTTTTAATTGGTTTTTTTTTCTCCTCTCCTTCTTTCGTAATTTTATCACTTAGTTTTGGGGGGTTTTTTTTCGTGGAGATGGGATTGTTATTCTGAACCCCCCATCCACCCCGTATCAAATCTCCTTCCATCCCCCGCTCTCTCTCCTACCCTCCTCCTATCTCATGTTTATTAATCTATTAGTGTTTCGTTCGTTTCTGAAAAATTCCACAAAATTATTTTCCTTTTTCCTTTCCTCTCTTCCATTCTTTACAATTTTCTCCAACCATTAATTCCATCGTTCATGCTCACTTTTATAATCATATTTAGCGATTCTAGGAGTTTAGCGCTCCAATTTCTTTCATTATTGACACTACACGGTATTTAAAGTGAACATGGAACGCTAAACTCCTACATCACCACAATATTTATTCCTTTCCATCTTTCAATCATTTGACAATTTCTATTTTTTTTATAAATTTTATTTTAAATTACTCTTCACATTTCTTCTTTGGTTTTGTTGCCATTAATTCTTTCAATGATGCATTCATTTGTTTATTTTCTCTTCTTCACTCTCTACCTTTCCCACAATTCCTCTCTCCATATCCATTTATCCCAAATCATTCTTTCTCTTCTATTTATTTGTTCATTCCTCAAAATAACTTCCTTCTTTTTCTTTCCTTCCAGTTGTCGAAGTTACTTCTATCTGGCTAACTATTATCCCCCCCTCTCTCTCTCTCTCTCTCTTACACACAATATATATATCTATATCTACACATACATACATACACCTGGCTATCTATTCATCTCCTACCCTCTCTCTCTCTCACACACAATATATATATACACACACACACACACACACACACACACACACACACACACACACACACACACACACACACACACACACACACACCTACTTACTATCTAGCTATTTACATACCTGCATAATTGTTTATCCATCTCTTAATCTACCTTCCTACCTAGCTAGCTATTTATCAATCAACTTACCAATCTAATTATCTATCTAAATATTTACCTACCTATTTAGCAATTTATATATCTACCCATTCACTCACATACCTATTTATATAGCTATCTATCTATCTACCTACCTACTCATACTATTTAGCTATTTAGATAGCTACCTACCTGCCTACTCACATACTATTTAGCTATTTAGATAGCTACCTACCTGCCTACTCACATACTATTTAGCTATTTAGATAGCTACCTACCTGCCTATCTATCAACCTCTCGTTTCACATACCTGCCTACATACCTACCTGCCTATCTATCTCCCCACTCACATACCAACCTATCTACCAGTTAATTCTCTTTCATAACTGTGACTACAAAAACATGAGTCAATTCATTCATTCTTTCACTCATTCAGTGTTTCATTCATTCATCGCAATTCCATACTTGCTATGCTCTGCCTTCCTCCCTAATTCCTTCCCTTAATCACTATCACTATCAACCACACCTTCCTTCTACCCGTTCTTACCTTCACAACCAATCATCCTCCTTTCTAGACCTTACCGTTCTGCTATAAAACCACCAGCACCACCATCATCATCATCGCAACCTCCCTTCCAAACCTTTCTCTACTTTTCCCGCGCTCCAAAACAACAGTCCCCCCCCCCCCCCCCCTCTGCCGTGTGTTTGGCAGTTGTTGGAAATATTGTGTAATCTAACCGGGTCAATAGCAGAAATGTGTCGATAGATGGAGAGAAAGGAAGAGAGAGGATTGTGAGATAGGAGAACTTGCCAATACACACACATCAAATATATATATATGTGTGTGTGTGTGTGTGTGTGTGTGTGTGTGTGTGTGTGTGTGTGTGTGTGACAACGAGAAACCAGGGAGTTCGATTAAAGTTTCAAATTCAAATAAATTATATAGCTCTACTCTAGTATTGAGTACTGATTTCTTCCTCTTGATTAGACCAAACCAATGTGCATCTATGTATGTATGTATGTATGTATGTATGTATGTATGTATGTATGTATGTATGTATATATATATATATATATAAGAGAGAGAGAGAGAATGTGTGCGCGTGTGTAAATAGTAACTCGGATCAATAGTTGAAATATGCCGATTTAGAGATAAAGAATGGTAGGGAGGGGAATAGCTTTACAGCCTGTGATATATATATGGGGGGGGGGGGGGGTCGATGATTGCGCATGTAAAAGTACCTAGGGTCAATATGAGAGCTATGTGGGTCGCTATTACGTGTGTGTGTGTAAGGCAAAAAATTGAAATATAATGAAATAAAGAGTGACTTGGGTCAATAATGTTACGTTAATGTGTGTGCCAGTGTGTAGTGTATGTATATATTTATATAGTGTGTGTGTATGTATACAGTATGTGTGTGTGTTGTAAAAGGGAACCGAAACGGGTAGAAAATGTGAAACGGGAAGGGAGAGGAAGAGAGAGAATTAATAAGGAAAGTAAGGTTTCCAGGCCAGGGTCGATACACATACATACACACAAATCTACAGAGAGAAAAGATGTTACATATACACACACATATACAACTGCTTGTGTGTGGACTGTTAAGTCCTTCCTTCTCCTCTTCCTCTCTATCATCATCATCATCGCTATCACTTGCATCATCATCATCATCGCCACTATCACCTCAATCATCATCACTCTCTTTATTCTAACATCAGATTATGAGATGATAATGTCGGCAGAGAGAGAGAGAGAGGGGGGACGGGGAGTGTAATGTTGATAGAGGGATGAAGAGAGAGAGCGCGGGTAATGTTTGATAGAGAGGGTAATGTCGGTATTGACAGAGGTGGAGAGGGGGGTAATATTGATAGAGAGATGAAGAGGGAGAGGGTAATGTTGATAAAAAGAAAGGGAGAACAGAGAGGGAGGATATCGGGGTTAAAAGACCAAAAATATTAGAGGCCAAGAAAGAAAACAAACACCCAAACACAACATATGTGTGTAAGAGAGAGAATTAAACTACAATAAATACGGCTTATTTATAAATTCATATATTCCAAACTCTCTTTACACAGATTGACTGGTTTCCCACCTTTGGATATTCAATATATAACTACACACACACTATATATATATATATATATATATATATATATTACTTCAAAATATTAATAAATATAGGCATTCATGTGATCAAATATATTTTATTATATATATTTCAGAGGTACTGAGCTGTTGCTCAGTTCGTCCTCATCAGATAAAATAAATTGATGTCTGACATACCTCAACTGTGCTGATGGTTTAATTTCAGTTTTGGCATATACACACACACGGTGTCACAACACATGTATATACACTTCAACGGCATTCTAATAAATATGTGTATATATTTTTTTGGGGGGGACACCCTGTGTATTTATATGTATGTGTGTGTGTGTGTGTGTGTGTAAGGTCTAGTTTAAGTTTTGTTACTGTAGAGTTTCTCTTGAGTACTCACAGATAAGGTCATTGTCAGTGAGTACACAGATAAAACACCAGAGTAACAAGACTCTAAACTTGGAGTCAACAAAGCAAATACCAATTTCTACTACAGTCTTAAGTACTCAATACTAAACGTGTATGTATATGTGTGTATATATAGAGAGAGACAGAGAAGATGTTCCAAAAATACATATATACACACTTCAACAGCATTGTAATCAAAGTGTGTATATATTTTTGGGGACACCCTGTGTCTGTGTGTAATGAAGTTCCACATAAATTATATAACTACTTTTCAGTATCGAGCACTCTATTTTCTTGCTCTTGTTTACTACACTTAACTGTTTACACAGACGCGCAGAAATATAAACAATACACGTGCCCATACATACATACATACATACATACATACATACATACATACATACATACATACATACATACATACATACATACATACATACACGTGTGTGTGTATGTGTATGTGTGTATGTATATATATATATATATATATATACAGCTGTTGATATGAAGGCCGTGGCCTCTTTCTCTCTCCTCCGCCTCCCGTTTACACACTCCTACTTTCACTTTCTCTCTAGCTCTCCTATTCCTCCCTCCACCTCGTTCTGCTTTTTCATCTCTCTCTCTCTCTCTCTCTACTTTCACTATCTCACTATCCTTCTCTTTCTCTCTTGCTTTCTCTCTACTTCCATCATCTCACTATCCTCCTCTCTCTCTCCACAGCACAGCCTCACCATTTCATTCTCTCCCAATCAATATCTCACTCTCCCCCCTCTTACATTCTCTCCCGCCCTCTCTCTCTCTAAATATTCCAGAAGAGGAAGGAAGAGTGAGAAGAAGGAAGAGAGAGAGAGGGCGGGAGAGGAAGGAAGAGAGATGGGGGGGAGAGGGAGAGAGGGAGGTAGAGAGAGAGAGGGAGAGAGACCAGAGTGTGTACAGCTCCAATGAAATATTCTATGACTAAGGGGTTACAGTATGACGCAATCGTTACTAAGCTTTTACTAAGTCAAACTTGGCCTTTTTCTGCTTCTCTTTCTCACTCACCCTCCCCTTTTATACACCTTCTCTTCTTACTCCTCCTACTACTACCCACAATTATTCTCTTTTCATCACTTGTATGTTTTTAATCTCTTTCTCTCCCTTTTCCTCTTTCCCTTTGTCTTATACTCTCACTTTAACCCCCTCATTAGATCTTTATATCCCACCCTCTCCTTCGTGGAGTATTTAGAGAGAGGGGAGAGTGAGATATTGGTAGAGAGAGTGTGTGTGTGTGTGTTAGTATCGAGCCTCAATGTGGTCGCTCGGACTGCTAGAAATAGCCGTTAAATCACATCCCACCAATAAAAAGGAAGAAGACCGCACCGCACATTAGATAATAATTAGTGGTCCTAGATAGACTCATATGAATAAAAGGTGGGATGGTCACAGATGGAATGCTCTCGAACACAGGCCTGTTGGCTCTGGGCTATATCACAATACACACCACGCGCTCACGTGCGTGTGACTAAACCCCTTTCTCCACACCCTTTTTTTTGTATATTTTCCCCCCTTTCGCTTTTGTCCATTACCTTCACTTTACTAATTGACTCTCTCCGTTGCTTATCTAAAACTCCCATCTCTCTCTCTCTATGTTTTTATAATTCATCATCATCATAGTTTCTTCCCCATATTACCATCCCCTCACCACCACCACCACTAAATACACTTCCTAAATCATTCCCTAACCATCCTCTTACATAAATACCACCATCATCACCACTACTAGTACTACTAACCACCACCAGTACCGGTGGGTGAGTAAAGAAACGAAGGGAGGAAGGGATTCTTTCGGTTTCCTTTTTGTCTTTCGCGCGCACACTAGCATATTCTAGAACCCACCACCACCCTACAATAAATACAGTATCCAAAACAATAGTAACCATACCATCACCACTACCACCAATATGAATTATTATAACTAGTACCACCAATCAAGCCTGTTGGATAATGGTTTGTAATTTAAGCACAAGGACTGCAATTTGAGGGAAGTGTAAAGACGATCATATGGACCCTAGTATTTAACTGGTACTATATTTCAAATAATCTAGGAAGGATGAAATGCAAAGTTGTCCTCGGCGGTATTTGAACTCAGGACGTATTAAGTCATAACTAAATATCGCAAATCATTTTGTCAGCCGTTCAACCGATCCCGCCAATCCATCATCACCAATATTGATTACTGTAGCTAATACCATACAAGCATGTTAGATAACTATTACATAACTACACCTGTATATCACCACAACACAGTAATACTATAACTAGTGTAATATATGTTGCTGTAACTAAAGTCTCCAGCTACAAAACCAACACTACTTTTATTTTAACCATAACTACAACCTGTAACGTTGCAATCAATAGTACTATTACATAACTATAACTACAGTCTGTAACGTTACAATCAATAGTATTATTTTTAACCATAACATACACCCTGTAACTTCTAAACCAATAACACTATTACATAACTACAGTCTGTAACTTCTTAACCAATAGTTCTATTATTACATAACTATAACATGCACTGTTATTACAACCATAACACAGCCTGTAACTTCACAACTATTATTAAATAACTATAACTACAGCCTGTAACTTCACAGCCAATAGTACTATTACATAACTATAACTATAGTATATAGTGTTACTACTACAACCATAACTACAGCCTGTAACTACACAAACATTTCTATTATGTAACACAGTAACCCAACAATACTATAACAGAAACACTAATAAAACCACCACCAACACTATTATGTAACTATAACAACCGTTACACAAACACCATAACCACACCATACTATTACCTTAACTACAGCAGTTTCTAACACAAGAACCACACCATACTGTTAACTTAACTACAACAGTTTCTAACACAAGAACCACACCATACTATTACCTTAACTACAACAGTTTCTAACACCACAACCACACCATAC